>PVIY010030923.1:0-30423 GCA_004026745.1 Myrmecophaga tridactyla | reverse complement strand
TATCCCTGAACCTGGCACTATTCTTGGTACATAGTAGCAGCTCAATAAATATTTACAGAATGAAAAGAAAAGAATATACAGAAACTGCAGGCATACACTCTAATATGTAACGGGCTGCTTAAATTCTCTGTGGTGGAGGTGGCCAAACTGGTATGCATTCAGCCACATTGCCATCATGTCAAAGTGTGTTAGAAATGCAGCACCTCAGCCCAGCACTGTTGAATTATTGTCATACGGTCCTCAGGTGATTCATGAGTGAGGTGATGTTTGAGAAGCAATGACTTAATGAAAATAAAAATGCCCAGCAACCAATCGATCAATTAACTAATGTAAAGGAATTTGCAGATGTCCTACTCTCTCTGCTTCAGGTGTCAAATGACTGGATCCTATTTCCACTGATTAGCCCATCTTCATCTGCCAATTCTCCTTCCCCCATCTATCACAGAAGCTCTAATCCATTGAAGTAGTCAAACCCATGACTTAGATTACTGTTGTTGATAAGCTTTACACATAAAGTCACAAAACAAAGGGGAGAGGGGGCGTTGGATGGAGGGATGCCTAACAGACTCCAATCTTTGCAAAGGAAAGTTACTAAGCCAAAAAAAAGGCACTCAGCTCCAAAGAATTCTCTGAATTATTCCAACTGTGTCACTGAAGGGAAAAAAAGTATGTATGTATACTTTTTATGCTTACATATATCTTAAAACCTTTTAACAAAAATAAAAGTTTTCAGAGTTCTTTTTAAATACCACTGTGTTTCATCAAGTATTTTTTTACTACCACAGAAGATAAGGTGGCAGCCTTCCAGAGAGAAAGACCACTCTGCACCATAAGGAATTTGGTCCTTAACCTTCAAAGAAATTGCAGTATTTTGGGAGAAGGGCATACAGCACCCATACAATTTCTTGTATAAAAATTGTATAAAAATAATTTTTTGTAATTATTGATTATTTGGGGGATACATGTGTAAATATATATATTTTAAAAACAGAAGCAGAGAGTAGCATATAGATAATTTTACAGTAAAGCAAATCTTGATTTTTACTTGGCTCACAATGAGTTTAAATACATTTTGTGAGTAAAGGTGATTCCATTATATTAAAGGAATTGATCCCTGTGGCCTGAGCTCTGTAGCTTATCATTTTCCCTTTTGGAAGTGGAACCATGAAAGATTTCTCAAAGCTTCTTTTGTCAACTCCTTTTGTCTTGGTTTCAGGATGTGATTTGTTTTCATTAAGGCAAGCTTCATCTCTATTTCTGGAAAGGCATTTTCTCTTGATAGAAATTGTATGGGTGCTGTATGCCCTTCTCCCAAAATACTGCAATTTCTTTGAAGGTTAAGGACCAAATTCCTTATGGTGCAGAGTGGTCTTTCTCTCTGGAAGGCTGCCAGTTTCTAGCCAAGTGCCAGAAAACTGCACACACACACACACACACACAATGTAAACACATAACAGTGGTTTAAAACACAACATGTATTTTCACTCACTTTTGTGCAATCCAGTTGGGGCAACCAAGTCAGCTGTGGGTTGTGGTTCAGTTGATCAAGATTAAGTTTGGCAGGGTTAGTTTCCAAGCTTAAGTTTAAGCCCAGTTCTGCTTCATCTTCGTTGGCCATTCATCCTCCTCGGCCACTTGGGGCATAAGACTTTCCTGGTGATGGCAGAGGACCAGAGATAGCAGAGTCCTGTTTGATAGTGTCTGATGAGGTCCACATCCTAGCCTGGAGAAAGCTGAGTCCTGGAACTTTTTGGAGCTTGACAGATTTGCTAATAAATGTGCTGGGTACCACCAGACTACCATTTTGGCTTCCTTATCGGTAAATTGAGGTTAATAACATAATTGCTTGGGAGATTATTTGGGGCATCACCTGAGAAAATATCTTATATTGCTTAATAATCAATCAATTACAAGATGATTTGTCCATTAGACCCACCTACCTCTCTGTTACTTTAATAAAAATTTCACATTAAAATAAAAGAAACATGAAACTTCAGTTTCTCTTGTTATCATTCAATTGCTACATAGAACATGTTACAGAAAATAAAATCTTTAAAATCAAACAAATATATGTTTGCATTCCACCTACACCATTTATTAGCTAGGAGATCCGTGCCAATTACATTTTAACAAAATTTTTCAACAAACTTTCTTATAAAATTGGCAAAATAATGCCTCCCTTACAACTATTTTAAATAGTAAACAGAATAATATTTTATTTGTAAGCCATTTAACACAGCATCTGGCACATTAAGACGTGCAAGAAATTCTAGCTCTCTTCACCTCCAATTTTCAACTTTTGCAAATGTAGAAAGTCAATTTGACAGATGCATGTTTCCGTGTAATAAAGTGGAATCATCTGATAGCTGTATGTTAGTTGTGAATACTATGAATAAGCCCATGCTATAATATTCATATGTTGGCAGAGCTGCAATATGCTGAAATTCAATAGAATTTTGTAACGTGTTTTCTCTTCCAGATATGTATTAGAAACCTAACAAAATTTGTTTGTCTGGCTTCTCAAATCTGCTATGTCAGCAGAAATGACTATACGCTTAGGGTGAAAAAAAAAAAAGGATCATGTGGTGACGAGAGACAGATGCAATTCTATACAATATAATAACATCCTAATTCCATTAGATGCAATATCGTGTAGTCTAATGTTTAATCAGTTGCAATTTTAACAGAGATTCATGTGGAATTGCACTCTGGACAATCCAAAGATGTTGACGACCATATGCTAAATTCCTCAAGGTGCAGTGAGAGGAGCCCATGTGCTTGTTGAGGACATGCCAGACCATCAGCAACATACTTATTGGATGACTTCATAACACACGTGCTCTCCAGGGGGAATTATATGGGAAAAATCATGGTCTGAAAGAGGAATTTCCATCCTTTCTTGGACAATTGGAAACATTATAGCTTTGTATTAAAATTCAATAAAACCTCAAACTGCTTATTCTTGGGATATGTATAGTGTTCCTCAGGCAATTCTTCAGAAGCGTTTGGAAAAATTGTCAATCTTCTGTTTCTTATGCAATTTTTCCTGTCTCTGTATAAATGGTTAGTAATTGTCCCCATCTTCAAATCATCATCAATTTCAAGTTATTATTTACTTAGCTTATTCTAGCTGGTCTGATAATCATTATATATATATATATGATCGTATTTAATCCTCACAACACCCCTATGCTATTTTATCCCTTTTGTATAGATGTGGAAATGAATCTTAGAGAAGTTAAGCAACTTTTCCAGGTTTATATAACTGACAAACAGCAGAGCCTAGCTTTTCATCCAGACTCTGCAGGATAGGTTCCTAAGCATCTACCTTCTCTGTAAATAAGTGAAGGAAATACGGGTTTTGAGGAATTTTGTGGATAACCTAATGAAAGTCAAACAGGCTAAATCATAATTTTATTTCAGGATAAGGGAAACCACGAAGACTTGAAAAATAGTTGCCTAATAAGATTAAAATTACATTTGCATTTTATATAAAAGAACGGCTGGACTTGTGTGGAAGTTCAGAGGCTGTAACGGCCTATGAGTACCTCAGTTTTCTATTCCAACATCCCTATTGTATGGCTCTTGCCCTTGGGATCCAAGATGGATATCAGCACTCCAGCCCTCAGACCTATATTTCAGATAGCAGGATGGAGAAAAAGAAGAAGTAACCACCCTCTTCTTCATAATGATCCTTCCTGGCTGTATCTCACAAACCTTCCAGCTAAGTCTCCAATGATGGCATGTGGACTCGTACAGGGGCTAGGGATGTTGGGAATATGCCCATTACATGGGACACAATGTGCCCAGTTGAACAGTGTGATTCATCTGATTCAGATGAAGGGAAAAATTAATATTGAAAATTACCAACAATGGATACCACAGAACCTAGAATAAATCACTCCAAAAAATTATCCAAAATCATTTTTAAAATAATGTAGAAAATACCATTGACAGTATATTCTGGATTATCTGGATGGTTGCTTTTTAAACAAAATATTTCCATAAGATTTCTGCACTCACATTTTACATCCCCACTTATAAAATTGGCAGTGACAAATAGCACTGTCTTAATTATTAGAAGGTAATGAAAAAGAAATGTTGCTAAATGAATGCTATACACATGCCAAATGAAGGTCCAATTACATAACATTGCACTATAGGAACAAAGATTTTACAATAATTTGAATAGAGAAAAATTATCATAGGTTTGAATTCTTCAGTGTCCATTATAATAGACATTTCATCTGTAAAAGACCCTGTGCCATAGCATTCACATGGCAAGCAGAGACTTGGTTCAGCCAAACAATATCACCTGTCAAGAAAAATTCATGTTTGTTTATGTAAACTTTATTAATGCATACTTTTACTTCTAAATTTTGGTTTTATAATTGTTTCTAAGCTATAAGCCTATGAAGTTTATAACTAGTTTTGTGTGTGTTGCATAAATAATCTTATACTAAAATTAGTTTAAATGAGCTTGAGTTCTGGTTTTGTTTTTATTTTCCTTTTAAAGATGTTTATCTACACATTGTTTAAATTTCTGAAACACAGACAGGTAGAAAGTGTTTAGCAAATGTTAATAATCACTTATAGTGATAAAGATAGCTTTACCTCAAGTTGTCTTCTCAAAACCACACCCCTTCCTTTTTGGCTAAACTGCCTGAGCTGATATTAATTGGTATTTTTCTCTCTAAACCCATCTTCTCAACGTCCATCATTTCCTTCCGTGTCTTCCGTGCATTGTGTCATTGATCAGGAAAGGTTTAATATTGTACTCCTGACTGCTCATTTAGAACTCTTGTAAATGACGGGGTCTGCCTGAGCCCATCTGAGCGCTTCATAAAAGAGTGACTGATAGGCTAACCACATGAATCAAAGTGTTAACTGAGAGAGGAGATGTGAAGATCCTTCACTCAGACCCTTCTTCAAGGAAGGACTTGCTGTTCAGCTGCGAGGACTACAAAGTTCTGCCAGGGCCGTGCTCGGATGCAGAGCTGCCTCACCAAAGCCACACCTCTGCTGGGCAGTCTGTGTCCAGTGAAGGGCACAACAGGACACTTCAGTGTGTTGTAGGACAACTTTAGGTTTTTCTGGGCCTGCATCACTGTTCAACACCTCCCTCTACCTAACACTGTTTTCTTCCTCCTTTTTTTCAGATGCGGTGATCCTTAATAAACCTCTTGCACCCAAACTCCATCACAGCATCTCCCCTGAAGAATCCATGCTGTGACCTTGAGTAACCTTTCTATTGCAGGTTCTAGGTTGGTTTGTGTTTATTTTTCTGGTTTTTCTCCCACTCCTGTGGAGTTTCATTTGATTCTCTAACAGTTCTTTACAGTTTTTACTGTATTATATTCCTATCATACCTAAGGATAGTGAGAATCAGAGAAGGCAACTTACTTAGTCTAAGTCACACAATTAGTAAGATATAAAGCCAGAATACAGTCGAGACTTCAAATCCAGTATCCCTGAATTTATTTATTGTTTTCCATTTTTTAATTCTAAGATGATCTAATAGGGTTGTAATTTATGCCAGATACTCTGCTATTTCCCAAGTAGATGAGTAGGGAAAATGTTGTGAAATTTATGATTTAGAGAGGAAAACAGACATTTTTTTAAAACAACAAAATGTAAAGAAAGTACAACCCAAGAAAGTATACTGGTGATCAAGAGGATCTATAAAGGGAGACTTTGAACAACTCCGCAAGATTATAAAGGGCTTTTAGTGATAAAATAACATCTCATCTATTATCTAAAGGATGAGTAAGATTTGTGAAGGCAAATTGTGTCATGCAGAATTAACTTTACCTAAAGAGAGGTCTGGCTTTTGCCCTAGGCTACTGGAAGGTGATCTCTAGATCCTCAGAATGTCCCAACAGCAGCATCTTTGTTTCCTTGGGGCTATGGTCACCAGACACTCCAACAATGTGATTTATGATGGGGGCTATGGGACATGCAACTTCAGTTCTAGCTCCAGAAGAGACAGGAGACAAAAGGTACCAGGATGACCTCTGGGATAAACTGGAGACTAAAGGTCAACCATGTGGATAGCATGTGATACAGCCACAGTAAAAACTCAGAACACCGAAGACTGAGGTGAGCTTCTCTCATTGGCAATAATCCATGTGTATTTCACACAAAGATAACAAGTGAGTGACATTTCCCTTAGGGAGAAATTAAAAAAACCTCCATGTTTGGTGCCTTTCTTGGACACAGCTTTATATACCTCCTCCCTTGGCTGATTTTAATCTGTTTTCATTCCCTGTAATAAAACTAGAACAGCTTTCACTGAGTTCTTCAAGTACGTCTAGTGAATAATCCAACCCTGAATTTCCAATGTGTCAGAAGGATTGGTGGTCTTGTGTGGGCTCTAACTTTGTAGTTTGCCTAAGCCCTCACACTGATAAGTATGTAAAGGAAATTTAAGACAGAAAAACGGAATGTGCAAATGCCCTGTGCCAGAAGGGAGAATGGAGAAAAAGGAGGATCCACATAACTGGATCACAGAAGGGACAAAGTAGTCTAAAATGAAACTTGGGAGATGCATATGCAGAATGCCAATACTCAGGGCCTGAAACCCAAGGTAAGGAGTTCTGTCTTTATTAGAAGGGTGGCAGAAGATAGTGAAGAGTTTTACACAGTTTTGTTTGCATTTTGAAGTAACCAGTTTTCTTTGTGGCAAGGAAAAGTCATTAAAGAGGATTAGATGTGGATGTGGTAGATCATGTGGGAAATGGGAGGGAATGCAGTCGGGTATTGATGGAGACGCTGAAGTCGCCCACAGCAGAGATCATCACTGCGGAAGTGGTATATTCTATATCATAACGTTAATGTGGCATAAGAAATTTATCAATGTACCATATGATGATTTTACTGAGAGTAAATGAAAGCACCTGCTAAACAGAACAAAAATTTCATTGCAGTAGACAATGTTGGAAGAGGAAAAAAAAATTGTTAAGCCAATAAACTCTGCACTGACAAAGCCTAAAGAAATAAGAGACAGTCAATTCAGACAAGTAATGATGCTTGGAGAGGTGGAATCATCTGTAACTCTTTTTGCCAGTTTAGAATGGAAATGTGCTTATTCCTCACAGCATATGGATTTTTAAAATGTCCTTCAGATTTCATAATTAGTTTTATGCACCTATTTGAAACCTAAGATTGTTTTATAACTGGTCTTCTAATTTATAAATTAGCAGCCTGTTCTTGACATTCTCGTCCAAATTTGGCCACTAACCTAGTAGAAGCTTTGACCGATGTATTGCATAGATGATTTTGCCTTGTTGCCACTAAGTTATATTAGGACTTCTGCACAGCTTATCCTTAGCTTTAAGTGTGCCACACCCTGCTAATGAAACTGCTCTAGAGATATTAATAAGTTTAGCTTCCTGTTCCTTGCTTATGAATTTATCCACTAGGCCTGTCAAAGTACTTTCATTTTAAAATATTCTAAAGACTGTTTGTTCTTATAAATTAGGTTTCATTTCATTGACATATAACAAGCTAGCTAAAAGCCTTTCATTTTCAATGAAGCACTCTCATTTAAACCAACACGGAGAGTGTTGAGAGCTAGAAGGTAGGGCTCAAGGAGATAAATCAATATTTCACCCAATAATGGCACATTGCTCTCAAGAGGAGAACTTGATCATTTTTCTCTTCCTGTCTCCTTTCTATTTTGGCCCATCCTCCGCACACAGCCAGATTTATCTTTATAGATCAATCTAATCATGACAGGCACATGCTTGAAAACCTATGATTATTGTTTATTTCAGACAGAATGAAGTACAAACAACTTAGCTTGGAATTTAAGACTTTTAAAATCTTGTTCCAAGCTGAATTTTCAGGGTTATCTCCAGCCATTGCCCGCCTCCCCCGCCCAAGCTCAGTATATTTTCCCTCACAGAATTCCTCATGTGTTGCACAGCAAAATACACAAACACCTGCCTTCTTGGCTTTCTACGTGTTGTTTCCTCTGTCTGGGATACCTTCCTTTCCTTCTCATTTAGAAGACACTTGCTTATCATTCAAGACCTGATTCAAATCACATCTCCTCTGAAGAGCTTTCATTGTATACAGGAAGTTACTCTTTTTTGTTTTTTTCAACAAAGTTTTGTAAATATTTCTATTTTCTCTTTCATCATAGTATTGTGATAACTTCATTATTTGTCTGTGTCCCTGAAGTGTCTGTGGTACATTATGGATTTTGAAGAAGAGACAAATATATGTACAATGTCCTGGTTTTGTTTTATTTTGTTTTTCCTTAGTATATGGTATCTTAACACAGAGGGTGGCCGCACAAAGCTGGGCAGATATAGCATATCTCATTGTAGTTTTCCTTATCCTTCATGCCACTGGATACCATAAGCACTTTGAATTTGCATCTACAGAGGATTCTGATATAGGAAGACTTGCATGATCCTATACAATCATTCTCTACACTTAATGGTTTAATTTTAAGGGAAGGCATAAATGAACTAGGTTTTCATGGTTCTTGAACTACATGCATTGCCACACAGGGGAAAAGAAGAGAGAGTGCTAGAAGAGAATATATAGAGACAATACAGAGATTCTTATAAATGATCTTTAGACCTGATTAAGATTTGGTTTGAATACTGAGTCTGCCACACATTGGGCATTTGAGCTTGAGATAAATTAATTAACCTTTCTGACTTTACAAAGCATGGATTAGAATAGCTAACCCATTTTGTCATATATAACTTTGTACATAAAAGGTGTCAAGTAAAGACTTCTTGTAAGAGAAATATGACCATGCCCAGTAGTACAAAGGAGAAGCATATACATCCTTATAACAATTTCTCATAAACAGTAATTGAAATGAAATTTCTCTTGGAATCTTTGTGAAAACAAGTCAGTATTTCCAGACTTGTTCATTATTGGTATCAGGGAGAAATCAAGAGAGGCCATGGTTTGACTGAATTTTCATTATAGTTTACTTTGTCTAGATACTAACATTCTAAACTGGGGCAACAGCATATATTTACAGACAAGGCCCTAAAAAACTGCAGAGTGTCTTGTTCATTAAGGAATATCATGAAGTTGTTCACAGAGTATGAATTTGAAGCTGTTCTGACCATTTTGTTGGAGAACCATGACACCCTTCAACAGCCCTTGATAAATTGTCAATAGGGAAAAATTGAACTCTAAATTATTATCATGGGGGTGATGAAAGTCTTAGAATGATACCTTCTTGTGAGGATTTCCAAAATCCTACTGTTATCATTATTGTTGGTAATAATAATACCATATCATAGAATAGCTTGTATGTGGGAATCTAATATACCCAACAGAAAAAAATGGAAGATAATTATGAAAACAAAGGCATTCTTTATCAGCCTCCCATGAAGTCCCTTACCTATCTCTTCCTGAATCCCACACATAAATGACTCCTGAACTTCATTCTCAGACCCATGGGTCACTTCCAAACAGTCTGAAAACTTCCAGTGTGCTGGGAGAAGCATGGGGCTTTAGGAGCCAGAGAGATTAGAATTCCAACTCTGTTGTGATGACACATTCATTGTGTTTACTTCCTTGAGCACCTTTATCCCTCTTACTTGAGAATCTTCATCTCTTGAAGGTCCAGTTTTCTTCCCTATACAATATTTATATTGATAACATTGTGACAGAATCATTGCAATAGTAAAATAATGATAACAATGAGACCCATCAGGTATTGAGTGCTTATGTCAGATACTGTTTTATATACTTTCCATATATCATCTACTTTCATCCTCACAATGACTGCTAAGATTGGTACTTTATTGCCCCTCAGCCCTTTTCTATCTGCTGTACCAGATCTTCCTCTTTTTGCTTCTCTTTAGGGAACACCCTAAGGTAGCACAGCTAGTTTTGGTGGTGTTCAAAGCACAGCCATTCATGTCCAGATCCCTCACTGCTATCCATTAGTTTCTATGCCTATTCAAATCCAGTATCTGGGGCATTTGCAACAAGTTAAAATTCTCTCAATAACAATTTTATGCCAAGTAGCATTAAAACATCAGATAGTGATAATTGACATATCAGTTTTTTTATTATTATTGACATAACACCACAAAGGCACATATTCAAATATCTCTGTTCAATGTTGTGTTTGAGTAGCCTTTGAGTGTCAATGGAATTATTTTTGATATTGAAATTGCAGTAGTTTCACTAAAGCTTTATATTTTATGCACTATTATGAGCTTCTCCTTCTCAAAAATAGTAAATCCCATTTTTACAGAGACAAACAAAGGTCCCAAAACAGAAAATTCATAAAGATACTATTTATCCATTTACTATCGATCAGTCCTCAATGTATTTGGCCTCTTTGCACCTGTGATGTAGTTGATTATTAATGTCTCTATGCTTTCTATGCTACATGCTCCTTGTTTCCTTCCTCCATCCCCACCTTCTCCATTTCTGTCTCCTTTCCAGGTTGTCTTCTCACACACAAACTTTAAATGTTACCTTTCCACAGATTTCAGTGATTCCCTCCTTGACGTTTTCATTCTCAAAAACTCTTCCACAAACTGATATCAAGTAGAATCCGTACACCCTGCTAAATGTGCAGGACAGAGATATGGAGAAGGGGAGAGTGACATAGTGAGGCAACTCTATGGTAGGGCAAGCTAGGGGCCCTCTGGTTGTTTTTCTTCTCCGATCTTTTTGTTTGTTTGTTTGTTTGTTTCCTAATTCCAAAAACTCCACTTGCTATTTAGTAGTAGTTCAGACAAGCCAGAGTAGTTCAGACAAGCCAGAATCTAGCAATCTACCAAACACCTGAATTTTTCTATACCTAATGCCCCTTCTCCCTTTTGAGGCCGAGGTTAGGCAGTTCCTCATACAGGCATTTCTAGCTGAGAAATTCAGCACAGCTGTACCTTCCTACCTCCTTTGCTCACTTACCACAGTTCATCCCATGTACCCTACACCTGACCCTCTGGAAAGATTGCCAATTTGTAATAAGGATTCCAGCTGAGTTAAAAAAAAAAAAGCCATTCTTTTCCCTTTTATTAATACTGGGCATTCAAAGACAATCTTCAGAGTCATTTAGGTTTATGTCCTTCACAGCCAAGATCTTTCTTGACATCTTTTTCCTTCCAAAACAATGGATCTTTAAGTCCCATCTTCGTTCCCTCCACCCTCTACCCAGAAACTATTCATTTCATTGCTGTGACTTCAAGTATAGTTCAGAACTGGATGTAATATTTATTTTAATTTTTATTGCTCAAACTGGAAAAGTCAACATAAAAAAAAAAAACATTTTACAAAGAGCTCATGGCAGTCCCACACTAAGTTTCTTCAGGAAAGATGGATGTCACCTGATAGCCCAGGCACATCCCTATACTTAGACACTTGCATCATTCATTGCTATCATCACAAAAAGTGCTTCCTTCAATTCCTCAAATCACAGGCTTGCAGGACAATGCTCCATTGCTTCATTGCATCTGATCACCTATATCTGCCATTGGTATGTGGGTAAGGGTAAATGGCAAGGATAAGTTGGTTGAGAGAATCAGCCTTAGCAACTGATTGCAAAAGCTTTGGAAGTAGAGGACTTTTGTGCATGAGAGTCTAAAATGCCAAGAAAACCAGCCTCCAATGACCAGTGAGAGGAAATGTACAAATTGCCAACTGGATTTGAATTGGGTTTATTGTGGTTATCCATTCTGCAAAAAAAGCATAATGCTAAACTAATCATATTCAAATGGCTACCTGATAATGCTGGATGACTTTCTGGCACTTTTCCCAGCCCTCTCTCCAAATATATGTTTTTAAAAGAACATAACCACATAAAAATACAATATGCTCTTTTCTTTGAAGTTATACAGTGATTTTGGTATCAAAGATACTACTTAATGTTATATAGTTAGGGAAAAGATAAGCCCTGACTGTAATGCCACATTTTCCTTTGTTCCTAATGAATACTGACATTGTTTCTCAAGTAGCAGTGACACATATAAAATCATGTGACCCTTTTCTCTGATTCCAAAATGGTACAGCTGGACCAAAAGGACACCTTCCGGTATGATCAAATCAAAGCCCCTATGCAGTGTTTCTTTTCAGAGCAGAAAAGAGATACAAATTAATCATATCTATCTAGTTTTAAGTTAGCATGTTAGAAGTACCATTGGGAAAATGTTATTGCTGGGGCATGGAGGAAGCCCAGCCTCTACAATGTTCATGCCACAAAAAGAGACAATGTCTCATGCCCAAAAATATATATATATTTGCAATTTTCTGCTTTATATTTTTTCTCATGGATTTTAAAAATTTAATTAGCCCTTGTCTTTTTAAATAAGAGATATAAAAAGCACTCTTCGGTCATGACGCATAGCACATTAACTACAATTACAACAATATATCTTCCTCTGCCTCTTTATGCAGTTTATTTTTTTTTCCAACCTCCTTTGGGGAGCTTTTAGGGATAATGTTAAGTAATAATTAATAAGAGGAGGACTTTCCTAAGAAAGTCATTTTGGAATCCTAATGTTAATAAATGGTCATTTCAGAATTCTAATCAGTAAAATTTGAATCCCAAACATTAGAAATTACAGTCGCCCATTACATCTGGGTGGATTAATATGTAAATGTAACTGATTCTGACTCCAATATTCAATATAAAGCAATGTGAATACATTCATATAGAACAGAATCACGTGCTTGGGAACTTTGAAAGAGAATCTGAAATTGAAGTAATAAAAGCATACCTTGCAATCTTTGCACAAAGTGGTACTCTTTTGCCTTTGTTTCTTAAATTCAATTGCACTTTATTCTTTCATTAGTCTCTGCCACAGCCGCTTCAAACATCTAGGCTCTTTCAACAATATCACACAACTCCCATTCAAATCACATCAATGTTCATCTGCCTGAAATATATTAGAGCACAGCGCTACTTTTATCCAAAGAGCTCTAACTTGTATAAATGCTTAGTAAAGGGAAGCCCTAGAAATTCTTAGAGAAATATGGAAGACAGAACAAATGGTACATTGACCAGAGAGCAATGACCCAGAGATTTAATGAAAAAAGTAACCAAGTCAAGCACTAGATATCTGAAGTGGACACTTCAACTCAATAAAGATTCATTTTGTCATTACTGCAGGGTGCTGAAAATAGATGGTAATTAATATTTTAAAATTTTAACTTATGTGTGAGACTAAAGCAAAAATGTTTATTTGGTACAAAATTTATATTTTGTCTAGTGCATTTCCTCATATAACTTACGTAGACAGCTTAATTGAACAACATAAGTACATGGAACCTTGAGTAGGACATGAGATTTTGTTGGTTTGTCCAGAGTGATACCCCAATAAATCCCAGAGTGATTTGAACAGTGAATAAAAAAGTATTTGCAAAGTCCCCTTTGGGGGATGGTGAGAAAGGGGGAAAATTCAGCTTCCCCAAGTTGAATTCTTGATATTCTGACAAGCAATGTGGACAACCAAAGCTATAGGCTGAGCCCCCAGTCTTGGGGTTTGTTCATATGAAACTTAATCCCACAAAGGATAGGTCAAGGCTACTTAAAATTACGTCTAAGAGTCATCCACAAGAGAACCTCTTTTGTTGCCCAGATGTGGCCTCTCTCTCCAGCCAACACAACAAGCAAACTTACCACCCTCCCCCTGACATGACTCCCAGGAGTGTGGACCTTCCTGGCAATGTGGGACAGAAATCCTGGAATGAAATGAAACTCAGCATCAAGGGATTGAGAAAACCCCTAGAATGAACTGAGAATTAACATCAGGGGATTGAGAAAACCCTCCTGACCAAAAGGGAGAAGAGTGAAATGAGACAAAACAAAGTGTCAACGGCTGAGAGATTCCAAACAGAGTCGAGAGGTTATCCTGGAGGTTATTCTTACGCATTAAATAGATATCACCTTGTTATTCAAGATGTAGTGGAGAGGCTGGAGGGAACTGCCTGAAAATGTGGAGCTGTGTTCCAGTAGTCATGTTTCTTGAAGACGATTGTATAATGATAGAACTTTCACAATGTGACTGTGTGATTGTGAAAACCTTGTGTTTGATGCTCCTTTTATCTACCCTATCAACAGACAAGTAAAACGTATGGAATAAAGATGAATAATAGGGGGAACAAATTTTAAAATAAATTTAGATTGAAATGCTGGTGTTTTTTTCTGTTTTCTTTTTGTTTCTTTTTCTGAATAGATGCAAATGTTCCAAGAAATAATCATCATGATGAATATGCAACTATGTGATGATATTGTGAATTACTGATTATAAATATAGCACGGAATGATCAAAAGTTAGAATGTTTGCATTTGTTTGGTGTTTTTTGGTATTTAAAAAAATAAAAAAATAAAAATTTAGTAAAAAAAGATACATTTTTGGAATTTCTTTTATATCTTGTTTTAGTTAAGAATCATGTCTTGTCTAGTTTCTTGTTCTTCAAAGATTCCACAGAATACAAATTGCAAACTGAAAAACTTTATTTCCAAGCATTATTTTATAGAGTCTTAAAAGCAGCTTACTCTGCAGCTCTCTTTGGGATGGGTAAGAAAGTAGTTGTCAGATCTAGCTGACACATATAGTGCATTTTAGATACACCAGGGAGTTTATTGTTTACCTATTTTTTTTTGTCTTTATCAGTGCTCATGTCCCACCATATGGATTCTGATTTAATTGGTGGGATGGAGCTTTAGCATCTGTGTTTCGAAAGCTCCCAAATAATGCTATTTTGAAGTCAGGTGGGGAACTACTCTTAAGCAAAAGTCCCAATTTCCTCTTTCCTTTCTAGATGTGCTCGAAGAAGTGAGCCTACAACAAGGTTGATGGGGAATAGGTATCCCATCCCTGAAAACAGGGAGAACAGTGATAACATTCATGCCTCTACTCGGTAAATATTGATCGAATGTGCGTCGCATGTCCAACACTGTTCTAGATAGCACAGACGCAGCAGTGAACAAAACAGACACCGGGCCTGTCTTTTCACAGATGGCTATCTGGAGGGGAAGACAGAAAAATAAACTAATAAACACTCAAACAAATGGATCAACCAGCTAAATGAGACTCAGAAAATGGAAAGTGTTGTGAAAAAAGTACAATTGGGTCATGGATATAGAGAATGCCTGGTTTGCGGGGATGTGTTAGAGATGAGAACCAGGTAAGAGACATTTGTGGAAGTGACATTTGAGCTACAACTTGAGTGATGAGTATGAACTTATCAAGTGAATGTCTAACAGAAAATTCTTCCAACTACAAAAACCTTGAGATATGAGATAAGATCTGAGTTAGCATATGTGATAAACAGTGTTAAGGCCAGTGCACTTGGAATGGAGCAGCAAGGGGGAACATGGTAGCAGATGACAGCAAGAGGGAGTTGAGGCCACATCAGCTAAAGCCTTATTTGATTATGGAGAGGAGTTTGGAATCCATTTTTATTTGTGATGGGAAATGTGTTGGAATTTGATTAAATAGGGGAGGACATTAGAGCAACTTTGCACAAGGTGGTGGAAAGAGGCCATAAAGGTGTAGTTTCATATATCTCTCTGAGTAACGACAAAGAAAGAAAGGGCTATGATCTTTAGAACTTATGTCTGACCATGCAGAAACTTGTACAGGAATGTTTATGGCAGCTTTATTCACAGTAGCCAAAAGGTGCAAATAACCCAAATGTCCATCAATGGATAATTGGAGGTAATAAATTGTGATGCATACATACAATAGAATATTCTTCAGTGATAAAAAGGAACAAAATACTGATGTATTCTATAATTTAAATGAATCTTATAAATATTCTAAGTAAAAGAAACCAGCCACAAAGCTCTGCATGTTATATGATTCTTTTGATATGAAATGTGAACAAAGGTCAAATCTTTAGAGACAGAAAGCAAATTAGTGGTTACCAGGTGTATTAGTCAGGGTTCTCTAGAGAAACAGAATTAACAGGAAATATTCATAATTATAAAATTTATAAAAGTGTCTCACGTAACTGTGGGAACGTGGAGTCCAAAATCTGTAGGGCAGGCTGTGAAGCTGACGATTCCGATGGAGGGTCTGGACAAACTTCCACAGTAGAGGCTCACCAACCAAAGCAAGAAGAGATCCTGTCTCTTCTGATTAGATTAAGCATCACTCATTAAAGAAGACACTCCCCTTGGCTGATTGCAAATGGAATCAGCTGTGGATGTGGCTGACGTGATCATGATTTAATTCTATGAAATGTCCTTATACCAAAAGACAGGCCAGCACTTGCCCAACCGAACAGGTACCAACACCTGGCCAAGTTGACACATGAACCTGACCATGACACCAGGGGATGAGGGAGGGTGAGGTTGGGAGGGATTACTTAATGGGTACATGGTGTTTTTCTGGGATGATGAACAAGTTTTGAAACTAGAGAGAAGTGGCGGTCATGCAACAATGTAAAAACACTAAATGCCACTGAACTTTAAAATGGTTGAATGTTAGGTGAATTTCACCTCAATAAACAAAGAGAAAAAAGAGTTTACACTTAAACTTCAGCATTTTTTCCCTGAATCATCAGAATGTCACTTATTCCTGCCTTGTCTGTTCCTTTATGCTTTCCTTCATAGCCAAGAGCAAAAGAGGGAACTCAAAAACCTGAAGCCCAAGTAAACAGCTCCATCCTCTGAGTTCCTGTTATAACCAATTCTAGAAAGAAAATGCCTCTTCTCCTGTCGATTTCATGCAATTTCCTTCTGATTTTTGGAGGAAGTTTTAAATTTCATTTTATTTTCTTACTAGAGTGATCAGTAGATGATAAGAGGGATTTGCAGGATGAAAGAGTGCCCATCTCAGGCGAGGATAATTTGAGCCATGCTGTCCATGCCCCATAGGGTTGTCCATGCTCTGGTGGGCACTCTACATTATGAACCCATTTAGCACTCAGAGCCACCCTGTGAGGCAAGTCTTTCTATCCTCACTTTATGGAAGGTTCAATGATTCCTAAGAGTGGGTGCAGTATTTGAACCCAGAACCCAGATTCCCTTTATTCCAAAATTAATGTTATTAACAAGTTTACCCCACTGTCTTTCACTTGCCAGTTTGTTTCTATCTATGGTTCAAGGACATGAAAATGCCTCCAGGAGAGGGTAGACAGTCCAGTCGAATTCATAGACTTCCACTAAAATGTCCTTCCTAATGACACCAGGCAGAACCTCCATTCGCCCAATCATAAAGATGGTGTGATATATCTAAGGAACAGAGAAGCCCACCACTATCATTCTACAAACAAGAAAATTGAGTCACACAGTTTGCTAAAGGCCGAAGAAGACCTGAAAAATCAGGTCTCCTTAATCTTAATGCAGAGACTCTTTTCAACACACTGTTCTTATCTCTTCTGGAAATAATTTGTGCTGCCACTCTGCCTTGCCCTAAACCAGGAGTTTTCAGTGTCATGCGAGAGACATTAAAGTCTGTTGGTTAACTAATGCCAACTTAGAATCTAATAACTATATGTCCTCATTTGCTGAGATCTGGATTCTCTATAATCCACACTATACAATAATTTGGGGTATTTCAGGACTTCAAATATTCCATGCCTAGTCATATTAAGGATCAAGTAAGCCAAGTCATGATGCCTTGTTCCTCTTCAATCTACAACAACCAGTCTCAACACCTAAGGCAGTCTTTCTCAGATTCGTGCCTTCTTGCTATTAACCTCACTTGGACTGCCCTTCTTATTTCTTTTTGAGAGAGCACTACAAAAAAGAGGCATATTGTCCAAGCCTCCATCATTATTTGGTGTAATATTTTGTATGTTCTTGTGTTCTTGAACAAAGTCAATTGGTAGTTGCTGTTAGGAGGGCCACACGTCTTTACTAGCAAGAGACACAGTCCCTGATTAATTTATCAAACTACCTTTTTAGGGCTCGCTGTAGGTCAAGTACAGAGTTAGGAATTTGAAATACTCATTAAGACACATCCTTGTGCACACGGAACCCTAAGTCAAGTGGAAAGATGAATAAATTAACACACAATTACAATGAAGTGTTTAAAAAAAATGCTCTTGGAACTATAGAGGATAGGTTTCCAGTTAGTTGAAGGCTATAAATATTAAAATCCATATATCATGTCAGAGACAATTTATACTGGACCTCTCTTCTGACTTCTGTTGGCATCATTTTGTATGACATTACTGTATATATTGCTTATTTTCACAACCTGTCAAATAATGGATTATGACATCCTTGTATTACTTGAGGGTTTTTATTTAACATGTCACATGTTTATGTTCTGAATGAAATCTTTGAGGACCAGTGTTGTCAAATATCCTTGTGAGCATAGGAGCTAAAAGCAACTTCCAAAGTAAACATTATAAGTGTTCAACCAATATGTTTTACATGTTCAACTGAAAACACACCACATAATTCATTAAAATATACAAAAAATTGTACTTGGTCTAAACTTGGAGATGTCATTAATAATGATCCAAACCACTTACAGCTCACAAAGTTGATTTCCATCTTGGAGTAACTTCAATCTGTCTGATATTCAAAGCTACAGATTGTGTTTTATCTCTTTAAAAGGTATAGCTACATGATAAATCCATTAGTTAAACTGTATTATCTTAGGATTCTATCTGCATTATAGCTTACACCAGTAGAGCTTAAAATGCAAAATGTCCAACCTCCTCCCCAAAGTGTCAATCACAATTTTGCCAACCAAACTATAATCTGAATATAAAAGTACACAACAGATTTGTTAGGAAAGTGTTCTGTGCAAAAGCACTGTTGTGGGGGGGGGGGGCGGAAATGTCTTATTTGCTTATTCTAAAAACTTTAAAAATGTTTCACAATTCCTCTCCTGCTTCTTTCAAGCTACCCCACTTTCATTTAATGTGCACACATGTATTCCGTGAATGTTTGAAGTCATTGTCTGAGTCTGCCAAGAAAACTTTCCCTAATTGCCATAATAGCATCCTTGCTTTGCTGTGCTCAAGGCCCAGCTGCAAATGCATTGTCCCTTGTCTGTCCCCTGATCCATGAAATCTAACCCTTCCTTGGGATGGATAAAGTCCTTTAGGGAAATATCAAGGAGCAGAGAGATCCACTGAGGATTTAAGCTTCCAAAGGCAATAGCAACTCTAGTCTTACATTAATTTTAAGGTGATAGCTGGTGACTTTATTCAGTGATGTTAATAAGGAAAACATGCAAGACCAGCATATTCATAATCCTTTTGTAAATAAGGGCAATTTCACAAGAAAAAAATAGACAAATATTCTGGGCCCAAAGATTCTTAAGCTCATGGACTAAATGTGCCTCTTTCCCCAAATCCTTGATAGATTCTGTGTCTTGCTAGATTAAACTGTTTGAGCCTTCATTGAACCACTCATAATATCTCTGATCCATTGACTTCTCACAGACTACATTTTTACTCACCCACCTTAAACCCATTCCAATCAGGCTTCTCCGTGTTATTAATTGCCACTTTATCAATGACGCATCACCACAAGCTGACTTAAAATGCAGACTGAAGAGAAAGAGAAGCAAAACAAAACCTTTTCACCAATATTTCACCAACTTTTCACCAGGTGATTTACCTGGCAGATTATCTTTGTGTGGTGGTTTGTAGCTAGATGTACCCCAGAAACTTCGGCGTGGCAGGCGAGAATTCTGCCAATTGCACCTCCCTGTCTTATTCATTTTAAAAAGTAATTTGGAGTGTGAAATATAGAATTTATACAAAAAACAGTAAACTTCACATATATTGTAGCAAGTAGTTATGGAGCAGATTTCAGAGTTTGATGTGGGTTACAGCTCCACAATTTTAAGTTTTACCTTCTAGCTGCTCCAAGACAGTGGAGACTAAGAGGAATATTGATATAACAATTCAGCAGTCATATTTATTTGTTGAATCCTATCTTCTCTGTTATGACTCCAACGTCTCCTTTGATCTTTCTCCCAATCTTTAGGAGTATTTACACTATGCCCATTCTAACGTTTACATGTTGGAAAAGGCTGTCAATAACTTGGGATAGGGGGATGGAACTAGTTGATATTCTGGAGAGACTGATCCTTGTGGGTTTCAGGATTTATCTGGCTTAGGAACCCATCTGGAGGTTGTAGGCTTCTGGAAAGTAGTCATAGTGCATGGAGCTTCTGTAGAATCTCAGATAGAGGACTACATGTTCTTCAGGGTTTGCAGGAATGGTTTTGGTTGAGAGTTGGCAAAACATGGTAAATAGAAATATCTAGCTGAAGCTTTCCTAAGAGTAGCCTCCGGAATAGCCTCTTGACTCCATTTGAACAATCCCAGCTACTGATACCTTATTTTGTTACAATCATTTTTCCCCATTTGGTCAGGCAGCTTTCAGGTCTTCTGGGTATATAGTAGTGAGATTGCCAGGTCATAGGACAACTCAATATTTAGCCATCTAAGACACCACCTCCATAGCAGCTATACCACCATACATATGAACCTGAGATTCATATTCCACATTGCCAGGGAGACTTTCACCCCTAGATGTCATGTCCCATGTAACGAGGAGGATAATGATTTTACTTGCAGATTTGGGCTTACAGAGAGAGAGAGAGAGAGAGAGAGAGGCCACATCTGAGCCACAAAAGAGATCTTCTGGAAGTAACTGTTAGTCATAACTATAGGTTGGCTTAGCTTCTCTTCTACATAGATAAGCTTCACCAGAGCAAGACTCAAGATCATGGGTTTGGCCTATTGACTTGGAAGTCCCTAATTTTTTGAGACAGAATCAGGGATTTCCCTGGTGATAAAGCTTAATAGTTTCATATTTTTTCTCGTATCCTGCAAGGGACTTTGCAAATTTTTATTATCTGCTCAACATACTCTGAAATGTATCTGGCCATTACAGTAAGCTATACAGAAGTGCAAGCTCTCATTCCCATTCTTGGCTCCATGTGTTTCGGTTGTTTAAATGATCTATGCAGACAGGGTGAGTTAGCTTATGTGCTACAGAAAATTTAGATTTTGAACAAAATGAACCTCTTTTCTTTTGGTCTTATTGGGTAGGAGATTATGTGCTACAGAAAATTTAGGTTTTGGACAAAATTAACCTCTCTTCTTTTGGTCTTGCTGGGTAGGCGAAGGAGGAGTACAATATCCTCCTTACTCCTGTATTTTGATTTACTTTAGTCTGGACCTGATCGGCTTCGTTCTTATCTCTAATTGAAGCCTGATCTCTTTTTCACTTTTTTTTAACAGTTGTTGTCTGTGGCAATGCTGACTTACAGAGCTACAGAATTTCTACTCTGAGTCTTAGTTGTCACACAGATACCTAAAGTTCCAAGGAACTACCAGGTTATATATATATATATAGCACAATCACTCAAAATCTAGAAATAACAATTACAGCTCTGGACTAAATTTTACTGCTGTAAGAGCTTACATTCTAGGCTCCAAATTCCTTGTAACTATTTTCTAAAAGAGATTAAACAATGTTTACTTTTCTGTTCTGGCTTATTTTACATCACATGATTCATTCACCTTGTTGCATGCCTCCAGATTTCATTGCTTTCTGTAGTCACACGGTATTCAATCATATGTACACACCACCGTGTGCCATTCTGCTTCTCAGTCAATATATCTTTCAACCACCTCCAGCCATTGGGCATTATGTCAATAATCCATGTTTCACATCCTCACTTAGTTGTATAATCTTCAACACCCCAAATTTTAAACAATGTTCATTGCTCTCTAGAGAAAAATAACTGATAAAAATACCCTCAACAAATAGAAAATCCAAACCTCCCCTTAACTCTTGTCTTTCCCCGCAATTATTTAGCCCTGATATTACTGTGGTTCTGTTGATATCTTCCTGTTAAGCATAGACCATAGCATGCAATAGTAGTTTTTCCCCTAAATCCCGATGTTATTTTTTATTCTTTTTAAAAAAATTCATACATTTGCAGTAGCTTATGAAAGAACTTATTTATATATGTGGTGTTACTTGGTGGGATACATGGCTCTATACAACCCCCTTCAATCATGTGCACCTTCAATCTCCAATATTACTTACAAACCCACTAATAAATTGCCTTCATTTCTATCCATTCCTCTTAGATTTAATCTCAAACTCGTTAGCTAACTGTTCACCCATCTCTAGCTTCTTTATGTCTCTATGTCCCTTATATTCTATATTATAAGCACTTGAGTTTACCTTTACCAAGGTCATAAAAGCAAAATCATACAGTATCTATCCCCTTGTGTCTGGCTTATTTCACTCAGCAGTATGTCCTCAAGGCTCATCCATGTTGTCATGGGCCTTATTTCATTTTACTGCTGAATAATATTCCATCATAGGTATATACCACATTTTGTTTATCCATTCGTCTGTTGATGGACACTTGGACTGTTTCCATCTTTTGGCAATTGTGAAAAATGCTGCTATGAACATTGGTGTGCAAATGTCTGTTTCTGTCACAGCTTTCAGGTCTTCTGGGTATATAGTAGTGAGATTGCCAGGTCATAGGACAACTCAATATTTAGCCATCTAAGACACCACCTCCATAGCAGCTATACCATCATACATTCCCACCAGCACTGCATAGGTATTCCAGTTTCTCCACATCCTCTCCAATATTTGTAATTTCATGTTTAATAGCAGCCATTCTTCTATGTGTTAGGTGATATTTCATTGTAGTCTTGATCTGCATTTTCCTTATAGCTAATGAAAATGAGCATCTCTTCATCTTCTTTTTAGCCATCTGTATTTGCTCTTCAGAAAAATGCTTATTCATATCTTTAGCTCATTTCATCATTGGGTTATTGCTCTTTTGTTGTTGAGTTGTATGATTTCTTTATGTACACAGGATATCAAGCCTTTATTTGATACGTGATTTCTAAATATTTTCTCATGTTGAGTTGGCTGTCTCTTTACTTTTTTGATAAAGTCTTTTAAGGCACAGAAGCATTTGATTTTAAGGAGTTCCCATTTATCCTTTTTTTTTTTTTTCATTACTTCTGCTTTGGGCTTAAAAGTTAAGAAGCTACCTCCTATTACTAGGTCTTGATGATGCTTCCCTATATTTTCTTGTAGGAGTTTTATGGCCCTTATATTTAGGTCTTTGATCCATTTCAGTTAATTCTGTATAGGTTGTAAGGTAAGGGTTCTCTTTCATTCTTTTGGCTATTGATATCCAGTTCTCCCATGCCTGTTTATTGAAAAGACTTTTGTCTCAGGTCAGTGGATTTGGGAGCCTTATCAAAGATCAGTTGACCATAGATTTGGTGATCTATTTCTGCACTTTTGTTCAATTCCATTTGTCAATCGTTCTACCTTTATATCAGTATTATGTTGTTTTGACCACTATGTCCTCATAAAAAGCTTTAAAATCAGAAACTGTTAATCCTCCCACTTTTTTTCTTTTTTAGTATATTTTTAGGTATTTGAGGTTTCTTTCCCTTCCAAATGAATTTGGTATCTAGTTTTTCCAAGTCTTCAAAGTAGGATGTTGGATTTTTTATTGGTATTATGTTGAATCAGTAGATCAATTTGGGTAGAAATAACATGTTAACTACATTTAACTTTCTTATGCATGAGCATGGAATGTCTTTCCACCTATTTAGATCTTTGATTTCATTTAGCAATGTTTTGTAGTTTTCTGAGTACAAGTCATTTGCATCCCTGGCTAAGTTTACTTCTAGGTACTTGATTCTTTTAGTTGCTATTTTGAATGGAATTTTTTCCTTAATTGTTCCTCAGTTAGGTCATTACTTGTACTTAGAAACATTACTGATTATTACACATTAACCTCATATTCTGCCAATTTGCTGAATTTGTTTCTTAGCTCAAGAAGCTTTGTCATATATTTCTCAGAATTTTCCAAGTATAGTATCATATCATCACAAATATGAGCGTTTTACTTCTTCCTTTCAGATTTGGATGACTTTTATTTCTTTTTCCTACCTGATTGCTTTAGCTAGAACTTCTAGCTCAATGTTGAATAATAGAGATGACAGAGGACAACCTGGTCTTGTTTCCAATCTTAGGGAAAATGCTTTCATTTTCTCACCAGTAAGTATGATGTGAGGGTTTTAATATATGCCCTTTATCATATTGAGGAAGTTTCCTTTGTTTCCTACCTTTGAATTATTTTTATCAGAAAAGGATGCTGAATTTTGTGGAATCCTTTTCCAGCATCAGTTGAGATGATCGTGTGATTTTTTTCCCTTTTGGTTTGTTAATGTGCTGTGTTACATTGATTGATTTTCTTTTGTTGAACCACAGCTGAATTCCTGACATAAACCTCACTTGATCATGGTGTATAAATCTTTTAATGTGCTATTGGATTCAGTTTGCTGGTATTTTCTTGAGAGTTTTTGCATCTGTATTCACTAGGGAGATTGGCCTGTAGTTTTCCTTTCTTAAAGCATCTTTACCCAGTTTTGATATTAGAATAATGTTAGTTTCATAAAATGAGTTAGGTAGTCTTCCTATGTCCTCAACTTTTGGAAGAATTTGAGCAAAATTGGTGTTAGTTATTTTTGTAATGTTTGATAAAATTCTCCTGTGAAGCCATCTGGCCCTGAGCTTTTCTTTGTAGGAAGATTTTTGTTGAGTGATTGAATCCCTTAATTTGCAATTGGTTTTTTGAGATTTTCTAATTCTTTAATCAGTGTAGGTTGTTCATGTGTTTCTAGGAATTTTTCCATTTCATCTAAGTTGTCTAGTTTGTTGGCATATAGTTGTTCATAGTATCCTGTTATGATTGTTTTAAATTTTCAGGGTCCCTGATAACTACCCCTCATCTCATTTCTGATTTTGTTTATTTGCCTCCTCTCTTTTTATCTTTGTCAGATTAGCTAGGGGTCTGTCAATTTTACTGATTTTCTCAAGAAGCCAACTTTTGGTTTTTTTTAATTATTTCTATCGGTCTTTTGTTCTCCAACTCATTCAATTCTGGTTCTTTCATGGTTATTGTTTTCCAGCTTCATTCCATTATGATCAGAGAAAGTGTTTTGAATAATGTGATTTTTTAAATTTATAAAGACCTGTCTTATGCCCCAGCATATGATCTACCCTAGAAAACATTCTATGAACACTAGAGAAAATGCATATATCCTGGTGTTTTGGGGTGTAATGATCTGTGTATAGATATCTGTTAGGTTTGATTCATTTATCAAATTGTTTAAGTTCTCTATTTCTTTGTTAATTCTCTGTCTGGTCCTTCTATCTAAAGTGTAGAGTGGTATATTGAAGTTTCCCACTATTAGTGTTGGAACGTCTTTTGCTCCTTTCAGTTTTGTCAATGTTTTCCTCATGTGCTTTGGAGCTCCTTGATTGGGTGCATAAACATTAAAGATGGTTATTTCTTCTTGGTAAATGTCCCTTTTACTAATATGCAGTGCCCTTCTTTGTCTCTTATGACGCCTTTACATTTAAAGTATATTTTGTCTGCTGTTAGTATGGCTACTCCTGCTTTCTTTTGGTTACAACTTGCACAGCAGATCTTTTTCCTTCCTTTTACTTTCAATCTGTTTGTATCCTTAGGGTCTAAGATGAGTCTTATGTAAGCAGCATGTAGATAGATCATAGTCTGGATTCATTCTGCCCATCTGTATCTTGTAATTGATGAGATCAGTCTGTTAACATTCAAAGTTACTACTGTCATAGCAGTTCTTAAATCTACCACTTAGTTCTTTGGTTTTTATTAGTCAGATCTATATATTATTTTTCCTCTTTCTCTTTTTTTCTTTTAAGTTAATCTTACTGGTACTCTTAAATTCTGTGCCTTCTTCCAGACCTCCCTCTCCTGTCTTTTTTTTTTTTTTTTTTCTTTTTAGCAAACAGAACTCCCTTTAGTATTTCTTGTTGGGCCAGTCTCTTGTGACATACTCTCTCAGCTTTTGTCTGTCTGTGAAAATTTTAATATCTCCCTCAATTTTGAATGATAATTTGGCAGGATGTCTTTCTCTTTCAGGATCTTAAATATATCATAGTGCTGCCTTCTCATCCCCATAGTGCCTGTTGACTGAAGTAGTTCAAAGTACCTGGTCTCCCTTGTATGTGGGGAGTCACTTTTCTCTTGCCGCTTTCAGAATTTTCTGCTTCTCTTCAGCATTTGACAGACCGATTAGTATGTATCTTGGAGGAGACCTATTTGAATTGATTTAATTTTGTTTTCATTTGGCTTCTTTGATTTGTGTATTTATGTCTTTTATAAGGGTTGTGAGGTTAGATGATTGAAATATCAATAAACCTCTATGAATAGTATTTATCATTCATCAATGCCAGGAAAATTCCTGGAATATAGGCATTTCTTCTCTATACATTTTTGTTTTCTTTTGTTTTTCTTCTCTATATATTTTAAATGAAATTGAGAGAAATTAGCCATTTTCCCAAGGTCATTACACAAGTCAAAGTTAAAACTGGGACTCACGCTTGATTTTCTGATTCCCAAATCTGTATTATTTATTTTGCTTTTGAAAAAACTATAAGAAAGAAGAGGAGCTTGATATAATTTTAGATATTTTTTTCACAGAAATGATAAAGTATCCAAATAAATTCACAACTATGTAGAACAAATAGTTACTCTTAAATGGATCTGTTTCATCAGTGTGTAATTTCTTATAAAAGATATCCTGCATTTAGGATGGGCAATGGTGGCTTAGTGGCAGAGTTCTTGGCTGCCATGCCAGATACCTGGGTTCGATTCCCGAGCCTGCCCATGCAAAATATATATATATATCCTGCATTTAATATTGACCTTTACTGGCACTTCCTTGTTTAGTTCTGGTAAAAATATATAATCATGAAGGAAAATGATACTGGACTTTGATTGGTTCCTATTTAACTTTACCTTCCACTGCAGAAAAGTTTGATAAGTGTCCATTTGCCTTGCCTTATGGCCTCCTACTTCCCCCCACTTCCATCATAACCACCTTCTGAAAATGAAAGGTAGTAAGGGACTCAATACTGCCTTGACGGGTATGCCTTTTGCCACTTTTTGTAATAAATGAGAGCATGCAACTACATAATTCCCCCAAAGCTACCCTTCAAAGTGTGAAGAGACATGTTCCAGGAATATAAGCCATAGTACTTAGAGAGAGCATCTAATTGGCGACACCTCTGAAGTGAGAGCTCTGTTCTAGGTCACGGCCAGGAAGCTATAGAAAGTGACTCACTTAGGACAAATATGCTGAAAGTTATTTGCAATGTTCTACATAGTGCAACTTTGAGCTTCAAATGCAACTTTTCATTGAAATGTCAAAAAGGGTTAAGGATCTAGTGATATAAAACAACGTTTTTTTAACTGAATATTTCAACTTCAGTTTTTGCACTGTCTTATGAACCTTGCACATTTGATTTTTCCCCCCATGTTGAGTGACCTTTCAAGTGGTCCTGCTGTGAGTCAGTAGAATTACTAAGAGGTTTCGGATTTCAGTTTTTTTTTTTAATATTTGGAAATTGGTCTTAAGTAGAGTTAAAACTTCAGGGCCACTATTTTAGTGTAGTAAAGATTAACATCTAAATTATGATCTAAAGAAAGTACCAGGTATACCTTTCATTGAATGTGGGAAGAAGTGAAAAATGGATTTGATTGTGGAAATGTTGGCTATTTGATGTCTTGGGAAATTTTTTCAAGCATATTAAATTCCAAATCCCAGCAATAAAATTGTAATTGACATTTGACTTCTATTACTTTTAGTTAATTCTCTGTTAAGATTTCTTAAATATAGTTTTAAATGGTGTGGTAGTTAGATTCAGTTGTCAACTTGGCTAGGTGAAGGCACCTAGTTCTGTTGCTGTGGACATGAGCCAATGGTACGTGAACCTCATCTGTGGCTCATTACATCTGCAGTCGGCTAGGAGGCGTGCCTGCTGCAATGAATGACGTTTGACTTAATTGGCTGGTGCTTAAATGAGAGAGTGCAATGTAGCACAGCCCAAGCAGCTTGGCATTCTTCATTTCAGCACTAGCAGCTCAGCCCAGTCCTTTGGAGATGCAGAAATAAATCACCCTGGGGAAAGTTGTTGGAACCCAGAGGCCTGGAGAGAAGGCCAGCAGAGATTACCCTGAGCCTTCCCACGTAAGAAAGAACCTCAGGTGAAAGTTAGCTGCCTTTCCACTGAAGAACTAACAAAATAAATCCCCTTTTATTAAAAGCCAATCTGTTTCTGGTGTGTTGCATTCTGGCAGCTAGCAAACTAGAACAAATGGTTCTTTCTTGTCTTGGGGAAATTATACTGATGTATGATTTAGGAATCTAAAATAGATGTTTTTGGGTTTAGCAATGGTCAATGATAAGACATTATGCACATATATGATTTATTGCAAAAAGAAGGGAGAGAATGCATCTGGCATTTTAAATTCAATCCCAGATTCCTGCAACAGAACCAGGAATTTAAATTCCACTTAAATCTAAGTAAAATAGTATAAGATAAATGTTCAATCTCTCATTTTGTGCACACATGAAGCTCAGAGAAGTTAGGGAGATACTAAAGACACTATTTTTTGTGCCTAGAATGAGTTACTTCCCATCATTTATCCTTATAGGTTCTTTTTATTTACCCTTCCAAATGAAATTTTAATAGTACCTCTTGGGAAAGCTATCCCTAACCATCTCCCTGCAATATGATTTAGATATCTAACCTCTGTGTTTCTATAGCACTTTGCATGTTCATCTTAACATTTATAAAACAGAATAATAAATTTTTTTTGTTTTCTGTTTCACCTACTAGACACTAACTCCACTGAAGACAGGAATCATGCCATAGAAGAGTTAAGAGACCCAACACCTACTTTAATAACTGACAAATATTAAGTGATTTGGGCATGGTTGCTGCAAAAAGTGGCATAGCTAGCAGTCATACATTGGTCTAGTAAGTCCTAAGTGCATGTATTTTAGGGATGCAATGTAAAAGTGTCATTATGAAGCAATTACACTCAAGCCTAAGTAATAAACTGATGAATTAGGCAGGATAACATAGGGTATTTCTTTGGTTAGCGTCAAAAAAAGGTTTACCTGGCTATGTCCCCACATAGCTATTCATCCTAAGGTTATACCCATAAATTTAAAAAATAAAGATAGAAAAGAGTTTCCCTAGTTGTCTCCTGATTTCCTTGGGGAAGAAGTCCAAGACTGACTTGTTATACCAGTTTCTTTGGACATTCAAGGTGGGGAAGGGAAGAAAGAGAGAGCACAAGACTGATTCTCAACTAACTAAAAATAATAGGCTACAAAAGTAAGAAAGCAAGAAAGCAGGCACCTTCTTTCTATCATGGCCCAAATTACATCTTTCTGCTTGCACCTCTGTTTCAGTTCCCTAAAGCTACCAAAATGCAATATACCACAAATGGATTGACATTTACAATGGGGATTTATTAACTTGTAAATTTACTGTTCTAAGGCCATGAAAATGTCCCAACTAAGGCATCAACAAGATGATACCTGGACTCTGTAGACAGGCTGTTGGCATCTGGGGTTCCACTGGCACAATGAAGGTATATGGCTGGCATCTGCTGGTCCTTCATTCCTGGGTCTCATTGCTTTCAGACTCTGATTCCAGTGGCTCCTCTCTGAGCTTCTGTGGGTCCTCTCTTTGCACCCTAGGGCCTTTCCTTATAATCTCTCTTTTTGTTTCTCTCTTAGCATTGTTCTGACTTTTATACTCATACAGGACTCCAGTAAAAGTTTGAGACCCATCATTTAATTGGGTGAGTCATATCTCAATTGAAACAACCTCATCAAAAGATCCTACCCACAAAAGGTCTGCCTCCATAAGAATAGATTAAAAATACATAGCTTTTCTGGGGTACATAACAACTTCAAACAAGCACAACCTCCAACTTCACTTTCTTATTTTTTGAAGACAAGTAGAATGAAAAAATATGGCCTTGAGATCTACATATATCAAAATTGATTCAAAACACATGATATATATAAATATATACATAAACATGGCATAAATATTGTAGGACCCTGTATAATAGTCTGGTTATTTCTATATAAAATATTAGTCCAGTCATTACATTGCTATTTACTGTTACTAACTTCAGGCATTCAACCACAAAGCATGAAAACAATTGCAATTTGGGAGGAACTCAGAGTACATAAGACTTACACCATGAATAAGGCTGTGCTGCCTGCGTCTTGTTCTTATTGGGTGCTGACCTTGCTGTGGGTTCCTGAGAAGGCTGGAATGAGCATAGACAGATGTATACATGTCATAGGGGAACCTAGCAAAGATTCAAATCCATGAATCCTGATTCCAAGCCAAGTCTTCCTCCATATTGCTGTGCAAAGTGCTAGTTATATAATATTTTTGTTGTGTGTATAGATGAAGTTGGAGGGCAGAATTAGGAACAGGTGATGGGTACTGACTGCCTTGGTAACAAGTCCAGGTAATGAAATAGTATTCACACTATTTAAAATGTATGAAATTTACCAGGCTTGAGATATTGTATGCTGTGTATTTTATCTCATGTTTACCTTCTAACTGTCTATGGGCCCTTATGAGGG
>PVIY010030922.1:0-30435 GCA_004026745.1 Myrmecophaga tridactyla | reverse complement strand
TGTCCCAACTCCAGGTCCAAGGATGGCCAAAAGGTCCAAGAGAAGAAAGAAAAGGAACTTTGCCCCTCCTAATTCACCAGATAACATGCAGACAGCAAATCAGTGCTGCTGGAGCACGTGTGCAGTAGGTTTAAATTTGTGGAGTTTTTGAAGTTTGAAAAGGGTGAAAAAAAGTAGTGTTTCCTGAAGATATTCTCACTGAAGTATTTTGCTTCTACCAATACCGAACACATTGCTGTCGGGGAAAACCGAAGGTGTTTTTTCATGAAGGTGTAACTGAGAAATCAGGATTTAAGGGATAATTACTGAATCATTGTATAAGATATTCCTTCTTGTTTTCTGGTATATTGGAATAGACAGGAAAACTCCTGAAATCTCTAAATTGTAATCCAGCTGCCTTGACCTCTCGTAATAGTTGTATAGCCCTTATCTTCTGACCCTGTGATTGTAAAAACCTTATAAGTAACCTTCATTTGTATCCAGTTATCCAGTTTTTCAACTTTGGGGTCTTGTAATCACTAAAGACAGCCCCTAATATTTTATGAAGGAATTTGCATCAGCCCAAAACTCATTATCTTGATAACCGAGACTGGATCTAACCAAAGAGGACCCACCTGACATGCACAGCAGCTTAGACTTTAACCTACGAGTCACCTATACCTGATTCCACCATTTTCTTACATATGTTCTCTAAGCATGTAATCAATCTGCTCAGTAATCAGATCACCTCTAATTACATCATCTGGGGCCAACTCTGCTCATTATCCTAAACCCTGCCCTTAAACTACAAGACAGATTTTGGGCCACTAGGCCATCTGCTCTCCTACTGCACATGTAAAAATAAACTCTTTCGCTCTTTGAAACCCCGGTGTCTCAAGAATTGGTTATTGAGTGTGTTGGGCAAAAGAATCCACAGGCCTTTGTCTGGTAACAAAGGCATGTATTTTAAATAAACCAAAACCTAACCAAATATGCTTTTCTTTACACTATCTTCATCTTAGCTGAAATAGGCAAAAGTACTAGCTTTTTTCAGTCTGCAATCACCAATGGCTTCTCGAGGCTGGGTAACTGTAAATGCTTTTCAAGCCTAAATATTCAAAGAGGAATTTCTTTGTTCTGCTGCTCTTAGTGGATTAGGGGAAATTATTGATTATGCACCTTTCTGAAAAAGGAATTTATTACTGGACTGCTCGTCCCCAGCTGTTAATTCTGGGTGAATTTGTCACATGTGATGGCAATGAGAAGGGTGGGAAGGAAGCTCTGCTGAGCACCCATTATGTGCTAAGAGCCAGGCTGGGTACCTCCTAACAAAGTTTGGAGATGTGGGATGATCATCCACATTTTAAGAAGAGTGTTGGAGGAGATGAACACATGACCCAGGTCCACAGGCAGGCATGGAGCCAGGGGGCAGGGGCCTCGGACTCCAAAGTCCTGCTCTTTCCACTGGGCAACCCTGGCCACTGGAGAGAAAAAACCAACAGGCCTAAGGCTGGGAGGTGGACAAGCAGATGTCAAAATAGTCAAGCTGGTTCAGTAATTTAACAGCTGTTGGCAAATGGTTTAGATTCAGAGGAACAGCTTGGAGGTTACTTAGATATGCTAGATGTAGGCTGAATGGTAACCAGTGCCATTTTTTTAAATGTTCATGCCATGCCTCTCATACAGTTATAAAAATGAGCTCTCTTTAAATATTTTACTGAATTCATTGATGAGGAACCCCGTAAGGCTATTAGACCTGGCTTAAAGAAGGATGGGAGACTGCACATTTCCAGATCAGGAATATGGAGATTGCTATGCAACTGGAGGCAAAACTGGTTTTTCCAATGAAAAGGGGAGAAAAAGGTTTTCCCTTCACTAGACAGAATTCATTTGCATGTCTGTATATAAGAATTAGTACCCATTACTATCTTACCTGCAACTGAAAGAGTTGTAAATAGCTGAAACACTGCAGGTCATTCTTAAAGCACAAAGTTTTCCCTGCCACTGTTTGACCAGTTGTCCACAGTGCAGGCAGATCTAGTCAGAGGCACAGATTCCATGGGTCTGGGAGGGGTAATTAGGTCATCAGCAAATAAACAAGAATGATGAAATGGAATCAGAAGCATGACTCTTCCCTTGAAAAGGTTCTGACCGAAGCAGAACTATTCTAGCTTGTGTATTTAATGCCTGGATTTAACTCTCACCTTTGGAAGTTGTGTGGAGTGCTTCATTTCAGAGAAGAGTCCCTATGTGAGGGTTGATATAAAAATTATGGGTGATTATTGTAAGTCTTTATGTTGGGTAGAGTGCAATGTTAGAGGTCAATAACGGGGAGGGGGTGAGGAGTATGGGACATTTGGGGTTTTCTTTTTGGACTTTATACTGCATGAAGATATCTCAATAAAAATTTAAAAACAAATAAAAAAGAAGGTGTTTTTAATTAGGTTACCTTCCCAGTCATTTCAGAGCCCTGTGAATCTAGGTGTCTATCTTTTAAATTGAATTACAAAAGAGAGTGGCTGGGAAGGAAGAGGGCTCCTATATATAAATCACTGCTCTTGCCAGCTCTGTGTTGAAGGAGAAGGTCCTGGAGGAGGAGGAGGAGGAGAAGAAGAAGGAGGAGGATACCAGCTGAGAGGAAAGGCTTCTGTGGCTGAGTTCCCAGAGGCTTTCACAGGAAGGAGCAGAACTTGGATGGGAAGGCAGGAAGCCACACCTGGACCTGGAAAGGTATGGGTGGAGGAGGGAACCCGTGCATCTGTTCAGCCCTCTAACTCCCTGGCATCCCAGTGAGGGAGGGAGAGCAAGGCAGTGGGGCTGAGTTGGCATCTCTTCTCACACAAGTGGAGATGATGATTCTATTATTTAGAAGAATGTAATTTGCAGCCATCATACCAAGGTTTGGCAGCTTTCATGGGCGCTGTTAGCATTCTAGATTTCTTGGGACAGACCCAGGTTCAAAGCTCCTGTCCTGTTTTCATATTAAGTAAGAGGGATTGCCCTCATGGGGAATGTGGGAAAACTGCAGTCATGGCACCATTTGAAAAAAGCAAAATATTTTCCCGGATGGGGATTGGAACTTAATTCCTTTAAATTGAAGTATAATTTATAAGCAATATAAAGTATAAATCTTAAGTAAGCAGTTTGAGTGTTTTATAAGTGTACACACCAAAATCAAGGCAATAGAGCAGTTCCATCAACCCCAGAAAGCTCCCCTATGGACCTTTCCAGTCAGCCCCTCCCCCATCACTTACTCCCACGAGACCCAGTTTCTATCAGTGTAGATTAGTTTTGCTTCCATGAGAATTTCGCTTGTAAAGGGGAGTCCATGTTTTCTTGTCTGAAATCTTTGGCACAATGTAATGTAATGTTTTAGAAATTCATCCATGTTGTTACATATATCAGTAGTTCAATCCTTTTTGTTGCTGGTTAATATTCCATGACTTGAATTCACACATGGTTTATCCATTCACCATTTAAAGGACATTTCTCTTGCCTCCCATTTGGTAACCATATGAATACAGCTGCTATGAACTTCCTTATACAGAGTGCCAAATGATTTTCCAAAGGGGTTGCACATTTTACATTCCCAATAGTGACATCAAAGTTGCTCTACCTCTCTCCTCCATTATGAGAACAAGTCACTGCGCCCTCCCACCAACATGACTGGGACACACATTAAAGGTCAACAGACCCACTGGGGGGAAAGAATGCATCCTCAAAGTATTACCACTCTCCTCCCCTAATCAAACCTCATGAAACTCTCCTGAAATGCCATCATCATGCCTTGTGGACCTAAACCGTTATAGGCCACTCCTGTGGCACTTCTCTTGCTCTATTTTTTTTTTTTTTGCATGGAATAATGACTTCCATTTCCTGACCAGCTGCCGTCAGGATGAATCTTCTTCTGTTTCTAAGTCCCTAATTAAACTCATGGATAACCCTGTGCCAGGTGTATTATTTGGTCTTGGGGCTAAGTTGGGTTGGAACAACATCCTTACCAACACTTGGTATATGAATATTTTTTGCCTTAGCCCTTTGTGAAGTGGCTAGCTCCTGGTTGTAATTTGTGCCTTCTAATGACTTACATTGTGAAGAGTCTTTGCATGTGCTTTTGGTGAGCTGTCACTTCAAATCTTTTGCCCATGTCTTTTTATTGTTATAGGAATTCTTTATACATTTGGGACACAATCTCTTTGTCAGAAATAGATCCTGTGACTGTTTTCCCATAAGTTGATGTCTTTCCTTTCTAGTTTCTTCATGGTGTCTCATGATGAGCAGATTGTTTTGGTTAAGTCCAATTTCTCTTTTTTTCCTTTGGAGGTATTTTGGTTTGCTAAAGCTGCCAGAATGCAATATACCAGAAGTGGATTGGCGTTTATAAAGGGGAATTATTAAGTTACAAGCTACAATTCAAAGGCTGTGAAAATGTCCAAATTAAGGCACCAAAAAGAGGATAACTTCTCTGAGCAGAGGTGGCATCTGGGACCTTCTCTCACATGGAAAGGCATTTGGTGATATCTGCTGTCCTTCTGGCTTCTGGTGTCAAATGCCTCTCTCAGCTCTTTCTGGCACCTCCTGGCAGCTCTTTTTTTTTTTTCTGTATCTGCAAACATCTGTGTTCTCTCCAAAATGTCTCCCTCTTAAAGGACTCCAGTAAGCTGATTAAGATCCACCTTGAATGGGCAGGGCCACATGTCTGTGGAAACAATCTAATCAAAAAGTCCCACCCAAATAAGTTTGCACCCACAAGATTGGATTAAAAGAGCACAGGAGATTAGTTCTTTTTGTTATTTCAATGAAATATTTGCCAATCCCTACATCCCGAAGATCTCCTATGTTTCTAAGAGCCTATGACACTAGAGGTAATGCTATGTCATATTAAGAGGAGGTCAGAGCTAAATAAAATAACTTGTTAGAAATTAATTGGTGAAACCACTGTCTAAGCTTCTTATAAGCAATTCCCTGGAATCCCTCTTACATTCCTTCCTCCAGCAGTTACTTGCCTTGCTTTAAGCTGGCTGTAAATTTTTGCTTTACTTGGATGTTTCACCCAAAGTCATTTTCTGTCATATTTTAATACTGAATATTGGAATTAAAGTCTTAAGTATATGCTGTATTCTGATATCAGCTATAAGAAAATACTCCAGTTTTCAGTTAATTTATAGTCTGCTTGTATTGCAGTGAGGGGGGTTGACTCTGGCACTGTAGAAAACTTGAAAGGTGGACTTTTCAGAAAATGTAGCAGATGCTGGCCCAAACTTTATTTTTCTAAAAGGCATTGTGTTTGGGAGTGAAATCATTGGCCAATGCTCTCTCTTGCCTGACTGTTCTTTGGAATTTAGAGGCTGTAAGCTTTGTGATTAGTTTTATGATTATTATATTGCTCCATGTCTCGACACAGGTGTTGTGACTGCAGTAAAGGTCTGGGGAGATAATTTGAAGATTAGGTTCCATCTCCTAAGTGGGTCACAGACTTCAGACACAGGCATCAGAGCAGACATACCAGGCATACTCTCTGACATGAGAGTAACAAACCTGATTAATAAGGAGGAGGGCTGGGTGGAAACTGGGTTCAGACTGGAGATTCTAGATATTCTCCTGCTAAATTCTATGTTCTGTTAACTGGGTGGGTGGATGGGTAGAGAGAGTGGTGGAGGAATTTGATCCACTAAATGCCCTCTTCAACTAGGAAATCCACCCAGCCCTCAATGAGCCAGGAGCCCACTGGTTGAGACACAGTGTTTATGTTTTGTGTGCCAGTTTCTACAGATCCAGTGGGCTCTATGTCTTTTTCCCCTTGACCTCCCCAAGCTAAATCCGATTGGGTAGCATTTGAAAACAATAAAGATATGAAGGGATGGATAATCCAGGAACCTCAAGACCACTCTCCAATAAATGACCAATGCTTGGTAGTTGCCTATTCAAGACAGCCTTTTCTGCAAGAACATTAATAATAAAGAAAGAGGGCCCAGCAAACCCCAGTAGCCCCTCATAAAGAAGATAAATCTCCTATTTCCTGGGTTGAGTGAGTGGGTGGTAGAAAGTCAACCCCAATTTGCTCTTGGCAAAATTTTCACATTGTTAGCATTGCCCCCTATTGCTGTCATCCAGCTCCAAATCCTCATTGACACTGGTCAGCCAGCTTTACCCAGGGCTTTATTAATATAAAGGTAAAGTGCTGTCTTTATTTAACTTAAGAATAGATGGGTGGGGCAAGCCACAGTGGCTCAGTGGCAGAGTTCTCACCTGCCATGCTGGAGACCCGGTTTTGATTCCCGGTACCTGCCCATGAGGAAAAAAAAAAGTCAGAATAAAATCACTGACAGTGATTTGACTTTAAAAAAAAAAAAAAAATAGGTGGGTGAGGGTGGTGCAATGGTGGCTGGTGGCTGGTGACAGAATTTCATCTGATATGTCAAAAACTTGGGTTGAATTCCCAGAGCCTGCCCATGCCACAAAAAAAGTAAATAAAGAAAGAAAGAATAAGTGGGTGACAGGCATCGTTGATCTAGCAGACCCTCTTTACCTCCTCAACCCCTTGCAAAGTTCCTCCCCTGAGGTCCTTGTAATTCTACCCAGGTCTTCTGGGGTGAGTATCATCATTCTTCTCCTCTCTGAACCTCTTTCAAAATGTAATTGCTTCTGGAAGACTCTATATATTAAGCTATAGCATTCAGTATGGATGTGTTTATAAAAACACTTTCTGGGCAGTGCGTTGGTGGCTCAGAGGCAAATTTCTTGCCTGCCATGCCAGAGACCCACGTTCAATTCCCGGTGCCTGCACATGCAAAAAAAAAGTAAAGAAAGAACACTTTTTGTCCTCACTCTGGACAGAGGTTGCTGTTAATTATTAATGAACTGTTCCATGCCATTTTTTCTAAGAAAGTTTGTACTCACAGTACATACATTTTAATTAGCAGTTGCCACATTTCTATTTCTCACTCAATAGCCTCATGACTCTAGTGACTATCAGATCATACAGGCCAGCTGCCTTGATTGTAACCAAATCATTTTGTACTCAAAAATTGCTCTGAGACAAAAAATCAGATCCTAGAGCCAGCATCACATGAGACATAGGAAAACAGGGTACCAAGGTGTGCTGGTTTGGACCAGTTGTGTATCCCAGAAAAGCCATGTCCTTTAATCACTATTCAGTATTGCTGGGTGGGAGCTTCTCTGTTGTTTCCATGGAGATGTGACCCACCTAATTGTGGGTAGTAACTTTTGATTAGATGGTTTCCATGGAGATGTGTTGCCACCCATTCAAGTTGGGGTTGCTTACTGGAGCCCTTTAAGAGGGAACCATTTTGGAAAAAGCTTTAGAGCCACCAGAGCCCACCCAGCCAAGGACCTTTGGAGATGGAGAAGGAAAACACCTTGAGGATGCTTCATGAAACAGGAAGCCATGAGAGAAAACTAGTAGACTTTGCCAAGTGCTCTTCCAACTGAGAGAGAAATGCTGGACATCATCAGTCTTTCTTGAGTGAAGGTAACTTCTTGTTGGTGCCTTAATTTGGACATTTTCAAGGCCTAAGATGTAAACTTGCAACTTAACAAATTCCCCTTTTTAAAACCCATTCTGTTTTTGGTATATCACATTCTGACAGCGTTCAAACTAAAACACAAGGGCAACAGATGTCATGGAGGTTGGTACAGCAATTTCAGCTGTCCATCACAAGGCAGCAGCTAAAGGAAGTGGTGGATGCCTGCCCCTCTTACTCGCTACACCAACTGAGAATACTCCCTCACCAACTTGGCCACATCAGCCATGAGCAAGTTCCAGTCACCAAGAGGCAGGAAGATTATACTGAGCCCCTTCCCTTATCCTAAGGTGCAAAATATGCCTTTATAGCCATAGATATGACTACTGGACTGTTGCTGACCTTCGCTTGGGGATCCCCCACAAATGGACAGTGATAGAGCTACCCCCTGTACCAGACAACTAACCCAGGTCTGGGCTACTGAATATGACATCTTACAGCATTTAATTTGCCTTACAACCCCTCAGCAGTGGGATTAATTGAAAGAATGAATGTGATGTTAAAAGGGCAGTTAAAAAATGAGCAATTTCTCTTATTCCCACAAAGGATAGGCTATGCATACTTAAAATTAGGCCTAAGAGTCACCCCCAAAGAACCGCTTTTGTTGCTCAGATGTCACCTATCTCTCAGCCAACATGGCAAGCAGATCCCTCTCTACATGGGACATGACTCCCAGGGGTGTAAATCTCCCTGGTAACTTGGGACAGAAATCTGAGAATGAACTGGGATTCAGCATGAAGAGATTGAGAAAACCTTCTCAACCAAAAGGGGGAAGAGAGAAATGGGACAAAATAAACTGTTGATGGCTGAGAGATTTCAGAGTCAAGAGGTTATGTGGAAGTGCCTGAAACTGTAGAGCTGTGTTCCAGTAGCCATGCTTCCTGAAGATGATTGTATAATGATACAGCTTTCACAATGTGACTGTGTGATTGTGAAAACCTTGCTCTGTTGCTCCTTTTATCTATGGTATTGACAGATGAGTAAAAAATATGGATTGTTAAATAATAAGGGGAACAAATGTTAAAATAAATTGGGTAGAGGGACATACTAGTGGTCAATGAGAGGGAAGGGTGAGGAGTATGGTTTGTATGAGTTTCTTCTTTTTTCTTTTTCTTTTTCTGCAGTGATGCAAATGTGCTGAGAAGTGACTACGGAGATGAATAATCAACTATGTGGTGATATTGTGAACCACTGATTGCACACCAAGTATGGAATGTTCATATGTTAAGAATGTGCGTGTTAGTATGTTATTTGATTTTATCAATTAAAAAAAATCAGTTGGGAAAAAAAAAGAGCAATTACTGCTGGAGTGGACATATGAGTTGTATCCAGCCTTCACCAGCCTCAATTCATGGCCTGGAGCAGCTGCTCCCACCCCTGTTGAACTGGTAAAAGCGGGGCACACCAGGTGCTGCAAATTCAGGTAAAAGGACCAGCAATGCTACAGCCACATGAGATCATGAAAATAACTTGCCCTTGCCTGTGCTGTAAGCATTAGAAATTGGGGGAAAATAAAGTCAATTTGCAAAAAAAAAAAGTTCTGCGGCAATCAGTACTGCTGAATATGTTTCCACAGATTACCAGCATTGATGATCATTCCTGAAGTAGGGGATATCAAAGTCACGATCCATCTGGGTTTAGATATTATCAGTCCCATTTTATAGGTGAGGAAACTCAAGCTTTAGCAAAATTAAACATTAACCTCAGGTCAGCCAACTAACAAATGTTGTTGAAGGAGTTAAACTCAAGCATGCCCAAGTTGAAACTGCAGATTCTTTTCATTGAAATTACTATTTTCATTGCTCCAACTATATAGCCAAACTTTGCTTGATTTGTAACTAGAAAATGGGGTGTTTGGGCTTTTGTACTGGTGTAGATTTAACAAAATCATTTAGAAATCCAAGGAATTTTCTTTGGTAGGCAGAATTTTCCAAATCAGTGCGTATCATAGATCCCTAAATTGTGCCAAGGATACTGCTATGCAAGAGAGAAACTAATCGAGAGATAAATGTGGTATGAGTTCCTGCTATTCAGAGTGTCAAATTGAAGTCAGCACATAATGCAAAAAAGTGTTAGGAATTTGAGATATATGGAAATGCTGTATTTTCTACGTGATGTTTGTGTAAACCTACAACTTCCTTAAAAAACTGCTTTTTAATGAAGTTTACAAATAATAGAGAGTTTGAACCACTCAGTCTCTGTTCAGTATATGTTCAGTTTGACCACCTAGACAAAATAGTTTTTCTACCACATGTACACCAATAATTCACTAGTCAGTGTTTTATTTTGAGACGCATGTATGACATTCTTCCTTGGCCCATCATTTACTGCTTATTAGTAGCAACTCATAATATATTACTGATAGAGTGTACACAAGTGTCTCAACCCCCACAGTCGAGGCAAAAGAGCTCCTTGATGAAAAGGGATTTCACTGGCTCATTTTCAGGCATATTGGGGGAACATTTATTCATCACCCACCTTTTCATTCCAGCTACAGATGGACAAAATTCTACCTTTGCAGAAAAATTCAGAAACAATCCATTGGTGTTATATCCAAGATGTCAAAAATAATAAATATCAGTTAATTTTTGCTTTATTTCCATTCACATAGCCATGGATTGTTTCCAGACTTCACCAAGCCATTCCTGGATTTATCCTAGTGTGATCCTCTGCTTATTTGGATTTTTCTCTATGAAGAGATCCTCAGAACCATTCCTAATGCCATGTTTATCTGGACCAAATAAAAACCTGATGAGTGCAGAGGTAAATTTATCTACATACTTAACTGGCTTAAGATGAAGATAGACAGGGCTTCATTCAACTTGAAATAGGATGAATGCATTCACCTCAATGAGTCTCATTTTCATGGTATTTCTCATGGAATAGAACTATTCTACTTTTCCCTCCTCACACTCACAAAAATGGGCAGCTAAAGCACTCAAAAGTGTTTTTAAAGAGTCCTAATATTGGTCTTACTGCATAGGAACATCTCAGGTCTCCACTAATTCTATTATACTAACCCTAAAATCAAATCCGTTGCAAACATATAATCGAGTCCTTTATGACAAACTTTCAGGTTGCCAAAGTAGAAACATGATGTCATAAAGAATTTGTACCATTTCCTTAGAACGAGAATGTCACTTACTCAGTTTTCAAAAACTGTTTACCCACAGGTGAGTCATTTAACAGCTTTATCTCCCAGCCTTTCTTTCTTTCCCCAGAAGGCAAAAGCACCAAAATACTCTTACTTGAAAGATCTATCTCTTTTACTTATAGCAATCCAACAAGCAGATGCACTGGCCAAGCTGGCTGTTATTGGATCTCAACCATAGCTATGAGAGAATAGCATGGCTTCAATGGAAGACGTACTGCCGGTTTCTTCAGTAATGAAGTGGCAAGGAGATAAAGGTACATTCCATGTACGAAAAATACTTAGGGACAACTCCGTTTTAAAGTTTCTTGGCTTAAAGCAGGTCACACTTCAGACAGAACAAGGCCCAGATACAGGTTCTAATTCAGCCCCGTGAATGCCCTGGGGCCTGGGATGTGCTCCTGTATCTGTGGTGGACCAGTCAATAGAGCCCTCCTCTGAGGTGCAGCTCAGGTATATGAGGCTGTGTTCTGTACCCTCTTGCTTTCTACAGTGATCTCAGGGTCCACATGTCAAGCACCAGGGAAGGTTCCGTGATTTGAAAGGCTGTTGTTATCACCCATCATGCACTCATCACCATCATACTCAAGGAAAATTGAGGTCTCTGCATCTCTAACTACATCCCTGAGATGACCCCTATTAAACTGAAGCCAGAAATAGTAAACAGAGCTAATCAGTAGAACTGGGGGAAAAGGGGTTGGGAGACCAGCATAGTTGTCCAGGAAGGAGATGAAATGTATCACTAACTTTATTCCAACTCCCCCAGTTGAAGATCATTTACTCTTATCTTCACATGCATGCTTAACCAGATTTTGCAAGCTCTCAAATTTTTTAAAATACCAGAAGTATCTGTTGAACAGTTTTTTACTACCATGTGCAAATATAAATACATTTGCATTTTAACCCCATACAGTCTTATACTATATATATAAACTGTCTGCTTTCTTGGACAATAGGGGGAAAGGGACGCTTCCTCATAGTTTCCTTCAATGTTCATTTTCTATTGTGCTTTTCCAGCAGTTGCTTACAGATTTCAGTGTTGGGTAACCCATATGCACCCTTGTTGTGTCCCATGCTGAGACCCTTCTCACTTCCTTGTCTTTGTGGTCACATGACCCCCTTTTGCCATTGCAGATCACAAACCAGAGCCTCCCAGTTTGGACATACTCTTATGTGTTCATGCTGCTCCCCATGTTCATCCTCACCAATTACGTTCGCTACAAGCCATTTATCATCCTATAGGGCCTCAGCTTCATCGTGACCTGGCTGCTACTCTTGTTTGGCCAAGGGGTGAAGGCCATGCAGGCTGTCGAGTTCTTCTATGGGGTGGTCACTGCCACCGAGGTGGCCTACTATGCCTACATCTACAGCGTGGTCAGCCCCGAACACTACCAGAGAGTAAGCAGCTACTGCAGGAGCGTGACGCTGGTGGCCTACACAGTGGCCTCTGTGTTGGCCCAGCTGCTGGTGTCCCTGGCCAACGTGTCCTACTTCTACTTCATGACCTTGGCCTCTGTCTCCCTGGCCTTCCTTTGTGCCCTTTTCCTATCAGTGCCCAAGAAGGGCATGTTCTTTCATGCAACCAACACAGACCTCACCAAGTACAGCTGCAGTGGTAGAAGAATCTCAGGAGGCTGATGCACCAGGCTTCTCAGAAGAGAAACCCACTTCGGAAATGCTCACTGTGTCAAGGAGTTTGGGTGACAGCCAGCTGAGCAGCTCTGGCCTACACAATGTGGTTGTGAGGATTTTTGTGCTGTAGTTACAAGATTTGAGGGAGTGCTACTCCAAGAAGCACCTGTTTTACTGGTCTCTGTGGCGGGCCTTTTCCACAGCAAGTTTTAACCAGGTTTTGAACTATGTTCAGATCCTGTAGGATTACAAGGCCCCATCCCAAAATTCTTCTGTCTATAATGGAGCAGTAGAAGCCATTGCAACATTTGGAGGTAAATAACCATTGATTTATCTTCATTTAATCAGTGTGTAGATTGTAAGCTATGCCCACTAAGTTAATTTCCAGAGGTGCTAACTTCTCCATGGTTGATCAGTTTATTCTGTTCAGATGACATGCTAATGCAAGTGAAATCATTGCCCTCCCCACTACGTGGGACATGACATCCACGGGTGAAAGTCTCCCTGGCGACATGGGAGATGACTCCCAGGGATGAATCCAGTCCTGGCACTGTAGGATCAACAATTCCATCCTGACCAAAAGGAGGAAAGGAAGTGTAATTAATAAAGTATCAGTGGGAGAGAGAGTTCAAATAGAGTTGAGAGGCTACCCTGGAGGTTGCTCTTACGCAAGCATCAGGTAGGCCTTGCTGCCCATCATAACCTGCCAACCCCCAAACAGGACCATTCCAACCAATCCTAGACAACATCTAGGGCAATATATAAGATTCCACAAGGATTCCAGGCACTAGGGTAACTTTCCAGAAACTTACAACCTCCACATAGGTCCCTGGTCCAGATAAGTCCTAAAATCTAGCCCAGCCTCTCCAAAACATCAGATAGTTCCATCTCCCTATCCCATATTAGTGACAGACCCTTCCAGTATCAAAAATTTAGAATTGCCATAGCCCAACAACCCCAAAGAGAGGTATGGAAAGACCAAAGGTGATGGTGGAATTATACATAGAAGATAAGACTTAACAAATGAATATGAATGCTGAATCATTAAATTGGTATTTCTTTTAGTCTCCAGTATTTTACAGCAGCTAGAACTAAAAACCTAAAATTGTGAAATTGTAACCCATGTCAAAGTATGAAATATGTTCTACAACTAACTGTGATGCTGAGCTTTGAAATTTATAGCTTTTTGTATATATGTTATTGTTCACAAAAAAAGGAAGGAAAAAAATTAGTCAATTGTGATGATAAAAAAAGCATTTAAACCCTCTCGCCTCCTATATTCTGGAGCAGCTTGAAGGAAAAATGTGAAAGGATCATATGGTGCCCAATGACAAACTCAGGGATTTGTCCTGTAACCACTTGTTGAAGAATGCTTTGAGAAACTATTGCTTTTTTGTTTCTTTGCTTTGTACATATGCTATACAATAAAAGAAGTTAAAAAAAAATCATAGTACTGGCATAAAGATACAGACCAACGGAATTGAATTGAGCATTCAGAAATAGACCCTCTCACCTACAGACAATTGATAAGGCGGTCAAGCCAACCCACCTGGGATCGAACAGCCTCTTCAGTAAATGGTGTTTGGAGAACTGGATATCCATGTGCTGAATATATAGACATCCCTTTCTAGTTCATGATGTGCTGGACTGTACTGGAGTGACTAGAGGGAAGTACCTGAAACCGTGAAACTGTATTCCAGTAGCCTTGATTCTTGAAGACAATTTATAGCTATAACATTTACAATGTGAACATGTGATTGTGAAAACCTTGTGTCTGATGTTGTCTTTATGCAGGGTATGAACACATGAGTAAAAACAATAAGGAGATTAAATAAATAGTAGGGTGAGATAAGGGTTAAAAAAATTGAGTAGATGGCAATATTAGTGGTTAATGAGAAGGAGGGGTAAAGGGTATGGGATGTGTGGGTTTTTTTCTTTTTATTTCTTTTTCTGGGGTGATGCAAATATTCTAAACATGATTATGATGATGAATACACAGCTATGCGATGATATTGTGAGCCATTTATTGTTTACTTTGGATGGTACCTGAAGATATCTCAATAAAAAATATTAAAAAGAAAAAAAAAGATGACATGCTAATCTATTTTGGAGAATGGAAAGCACTGCTACTGAGTATATTATATGTGATTATGATGAGCAACTCAAAAGTGTTCAGGATTAGGCACTAAATGATTAAATACTAGTCTAGTCTCTAAGATTCCAGTTCATTGTGCAGAAAATATTCTTTTAAATCGAAAGGACAAAATGCATCTTATAGTTAAGCAATGAGTTTTACTCTTGATTATTTTATAAAATGATGAATTACTAATACTGTCTGCTTTCTGATTGTCTCCCTTTGGGGGCCTTCAGTTTAACCAAGACGGCTGGAATTGGTTCACCAAAATATTCATCTTACATTCCAATTTCAGGGGGGAAATTTTTAAAGTATAATTTCTTTAGTAGTCTCAGTTCTTTACCTGGGCATGTTTCAAAAAGATAATTAATCAAATTCAATAATTTGAAAGATATTTATCAATCCTAGTCACTGACAATTACACAACCTCTTAAAATCAGTATAGGTCCATTCATCCAAAGCTTCAAATAAATTTTGTCAGGGCTTAAAAGCATTAAGATGCATTAGTTTGCTAAAGCTTCCTTAATATAATATACCAGAAAGGAACAGCTTTTATAAAGGGAATTTAATAAGTTATGTTTACAGTACTAAGGCCTTGAATATGTCCTAATTAAGAAACACACGAGAGGTTACATTCACTGATGAAAGGCTGACACCATATGGAAAACCTTCTGTCAGCTGGGAGGGCACCATGTGGCTGGTATCTGTTGGTCCCTTGATCCTGGATCCATTGCTTTCAGCCTTGGTTTCCAGTGGTTTTCTCTTTAAGCATCTGTGGGCCTTCACTTAGCTCCTCAACGACACAACTCTGGGTTCTGGTCAGCTTACTATGTCATAGGAAGGCACATGGTGATATCTGCTCAGCTCTGCCTGTGTCTAGGCATCTACTCTCTCTGTTGGCACTCCAAGCACCTCCAAACATCTGTATCTCTGAAGGTTCTGAAGCAACTGTTCTCAAGCATCTGCATCTGCATTTCCAAACGTCACTGTCTGTGTCTGCATCTAAGGTTTCTCCAAAATGTTTTCCCTTTTAGGGGACTCTAGCAAACTAATCAAGACCCACTTTGAATCATCAGTCACATCTCTATCTAATCAGAAGGCCACGCAACACAATTAGGCCTGCCACATTTCTATGGAGATAATTTAATAAAAAATTTCCACCCTACAATATTGAACCAAGATTAAAATAAGTGGCTGCCCCCACAAGATTTGATCAGACTTAAACATTTCTGGGATACATAATAGTTTCAAATGGCACAGATGGAGACTTGAAATAAGATTAAGATTAATAAAAGTAACAATCCAATGCACCATATCTGACACCCATCATTGCAAACTTTTACTGATGAAGAAGCAAGTATTGAGGGGCCAGGTATAGGCTTCCACCAATAATTTTGTCCTTTCTACTCCAGCAGTGGGTGAGAGCATTTAGTTCCCTCAGTCAGCCTGTAGTGTGATAATGAAATTAATGACTGAAAGAATAGAAACCAAAGATAGAAGCCAAAAGAAAACAGTAGAGAAAAGGATAAATCCACATTTAGGTGGAACAAACTATTTCTGTGAGAGTAATATTCATCTTTAGAATTAATTGACATCACTGGGTTTTTAGAAAGCATGTTGATCTTTCTCATGTGCTTAGTCAAGATGTTGGATCTTCATTTATGTTTTTTTCCTGGGTTACATAAAAATAAGCTGGGATCTCCTGGGAGAGTTGGTCTTGGCCATCTTCTCCATGGTCAATGCAGGAGTCTTACTGCTCATGCATTACACAGACAACATCTGGGTGTACTATGTCGGCTACTTGATATTCAAGTCATCACCATGGCAGTATGAGTATCCTCACCCATCCCCTTCACTCCAACACAGCCCACAGTCCTCTCCTGTGGCTCCCCTGAGAAGGATTTTAGGCAATTGCAAGATTAAATGTTGAGCATTTCATATTAAATTAGACACAACCTAGCCTTCTTTATATTTAGCTAATTTGTTCTCAGAATATCACTGAGATTAGTTATCAAGGAGAAGAAAAAAAAAGACTGTAGGTTTATAAACTGAAAGCAGTGATACATTGTCAGGTTTTTATAATTTTAAGCAATTTGCCATAATAAGATGTGATACAATCTGTTTTTGAACGATTATGTTTAGATTTCACTCACTGGTTCGAGTAACCCTGGACACACAATTTCACATGAAACAAAATATTCCCTGAAAAGTTATAAAAAGTTGTATATTGAAAAAAAAGTAGCTGCAAAGAGTATGAAACCTGTGACAGTTAGGTTCTGGTATCAACTTGGCCAAGTGAGTATGCCCAGTTGCCTGGCAGGCAAGTACTGGCCTGACTGTGGCTACAAGAATATTTCATGGCTGGTTGATAAACTAGAAGGCTGGTATATAGAATCATCAGTCAGTTGATTGCATCTGTGGCTGATTACATCAATGATCAACTAAGACATGTCTCCCACAATGATATAATCCAATCAGTTGAAGGCTTTTAAGGAAGAGAGACTTTTTCACTGCTTCTTCAGCCAGCGAGCCTCTCCTGTGGAGTTCATCCAGACCCTTCATCGGAGCTGCCAGCTTCACAGCCTGCCCTATTTTGCATGAGACACCTTTATAGATCTCATATTTATGGACATCTTCTGTTGGTTCTGTTTATTTAGAGAACCCTGATTAATAGAGCTTGGTACCAGAGCAGTTCTTGAGAAACAGAATCTTAACCATTTTTACAATTGGTCTTCAATCACAATTACAATTGGTTTTCTACTCTGACTAGACTCAGAGGCACTGGTTGTTGTTAGATATGCTGGATACAGTTGTGAGGGAAAGGGATGAACTGAAGGCTTCAAATTTGCAACTTAAATGCCATATAAATGATGTAAAAGTTTTCATGTTTGCCTTGAAAGAAAATCTTATTTCCTGTGGTCACAGACTTGAGATCTCTGAAAACCAGACACAGAGCCTCATTGTGTGAGTAGCAGATTTACAATGTAAACTAAAATCTCAACCTTGCAAGGTGTCTGTTGTTAACATAAGGGCTTTGATTGAAAAATAATGGGATCCTGAAACATAGGATGGAGATATATGGCTTGATAGTCATCACAATGGGGAGATGGAAACCCTGGAACATACTAAGACTTTGCTAGATAGACCTGTATTGGACTGCCCCAAAGAAAGTGCTTTCCAACCTCCAGCCTGCCTTGAGGAATTGCTTCCCAGCCTCCAGTATGCCTAGAAGGGTCTGCCATCCAAACTCCACCTAACAAGATTAACCCTTTATTGCCTGCTAACCCTGTAACCACTTCCCCTGTGGACACGGCCCTCACTTCTCTGTCTGGAGTGACTATTCCTGTTTCACCAGATGAAGCTGCAATGGAATGCCCTGAGGTAATTGGCTTGAAAGACACTTCTTTTTCTTTTCATGACCCACCCACACCACCCCTCTTTTCTTCAAGGCCTATAACTAAAGTCCCAACGGACCCCAAAGGGAGAGGTACAAAGTGTGACCAACAAGGAGGTATGCTATACTCCAAAAGAACTGCATGAGTTTTCCAATCTTTATAGACAGAAATCAGGGGAATATGTGTGGGAATGGATATTAAGGGTGTAGGAAAATGGTGGAAGGAATATAAAGTTGAATCAAGCTGAATTTATCGATATAGACTTACTAAGCAGAGAATCTGCATTCAATGTTGTTTAGTTCAAGGGGTTAGAATGGGCATGAACAGTTTGTTTGGAGGGTTGGCTGAAACATGTGTCCAAAGGTGGCCAACATTACCTGAGGCTGAAATGCCAGAACTGCCCTGGTGTAATGTAGATAGGGGGATCCAGAGGCTTAGAGAGATTGGAATGTTGGAGTGGATTTATCATGAAAGACCTGCTCACACACCCCAGAAATGTCCAGAGGACACATCTTTTACTAGACCTTGAGAAATAAATTCATGAGACTAGCTCCATCATCCCTGAAGAGCTCGATAGTCACCCTTCTCTGTAGGTCAGATAGTACTGTGGGAACTGCTGTCACTGAGCTGGAATCCTTCAACAGAATAGGGATGATTGTATTCTGAGTTGGCAGAAGCCATGTGGCTACAATTAATCACCATAAACAAGGTGATTGTGGCCACCACAATGGACAACAAACTCAAAGCAACAGTCAAAATAATCTGACTTGCAGAGACTTGTGGTATTGGCTAGTAGATTATGGAGTACCTATTGGTAAAATAGATGGGCAGCCTACTAAATTCTTGTTTGAGCTGTATAAGCAGAAGAATTCTAGGTCAAGTGAACAGAAGTTTAACTTGAATTACAAAAACAGAAAGTCGCAGCCCCTTAATCAATTCCCAGACTTGATACAGTTTACAGACCCAGAGCCCCTTGAAAGAGGGTAAGGCCAGATATCCTTGGGAAAAGACTCTTTTACACTGCCCAAAATATACACTGTTAACCTTCCTCCCAGCCTTCCCCCAAACAGGCCTGCAGCCTTTTGTCAGGGTAACTGTGCACTGGGGAAAAGGAAATGATAAGATATTTGGGGGATTATTAGACACTGGTTCAGAAGTGAGACTAATTCCAGGAGACCCAAAATGTCATCCTGGTCCACCAGTCAGAGTAGGGGCTTATGTAGGTGACGTGATTGGTGGAGTTTTAGCTCAGGTCCATCTCACAGTGGGTCTCACAGTAGGTCTAGTGGGTCCCCAGGCCCATTCTGTGGTAATTTCCCCAGTTTCAGGATGTATAATTGGAATCAACATACTGAGCAACTGGCAGAATCCCACACTGGTTTTCTGTCTCATGGAATAAGGGATATTATGGTAGAAAAGGCCAAGTGGCAGTCACTAGAACTGCCCCTACCTAGCAAAATAGTGAATCAGAAGCAATACTGGATTCCTGGAGGGATTGCACAGATTAAGGACGTGAAAGATGCAGGGGTGGTGATTCCCACCACATTCCCATTTAACTCTCCTATTTGGCCTGTGCAAAAAACAGATGGGAGTTGGAGGATGACAGTGGATTATCGTAAACTTAACCAGGTAGTGACTCTAATTGCAGCTGTTTTTCCAGATGTGGTATCATTGCTTGAGCAAATCAACACATCGCCTGTTACCTGGTATGCAGTTATTGATCTGGAAAATGCTTTTTTCTCAATAGCTGTTAGTAAAGAGTGACTAAAACAGTTTGCATTCAGCTGGCAAGGCCAGCAGTATACCTTCACTGCCCTTCTTCAATGGTGTATTAACTCTCCAGTCTTATGTCACAATCTTGTCTGCAGGGACCTTGATTGATTCTCCCTCCCAAAAGATATCACATTGGCCCATTATATTGGTGATATGCTGATTGGACCAGTGAGCAAAGAGTAGCAACTACTCTAGACTTATTGGTAAAGCATTTGCATATCAGGGGATGGGAGATAAATCCAACAAAAATATAGGGCCTTCCACCTCAGTGAAGTTTCTATATGTCCAGTGATAAGGGGCATGTCAAAATATTCCTAAAAAGGTAAAGGAGAAATTGTTGCATCTGGCCCCTCCTATAACCAAAAAAGAGGCACAATACCTAATTGGCCTCTTCGGATTTGGGGGAAAATATATTCCTCATTTGGGTGTGCTACTCTGGCCCATTTACTGAGTGACCAGAAAAGTTGCTAGTTTTGAGTGGAGACCGGACAAGAGGAGGCTCTGTGACATGTCCAGTCTGCTGTGTAAGCTGCTCTGCCACTTAGGTCATATGATCTAGCAGATCCAATAGTGCTGAAAGTGTAAATGGCAAATAGGGATGCTGTCTGGAATCTTTGGCAGGCCCCTACAGGAGAACCATAATGTAGACCCTTAAGATTTTGGAGTAAAGCCTTACCACCCTTTGCAGATACCTACTCTCCTTTTGATAAACAACTTTTAGCCTGTTACTTGGCCTTGTAGTGTCTGAACAGTTAACCATGGGCCACCAAGTTACCATGAGACCTGAGTTGCTTATCATGAGCTGGGTGTTATCTGACTCCCCACGCCATAAAGTTGGGCATACACAGCAGCACTCCATCATAAAATGGAAATGGTATATAACAGATTAGGCTTGAGCAGATTCTGAAGGCACAAGTAAGTTAACATGAAGAAGTCACCCAAATATCCATGGACTCCGCTTCCATGGATGTCCTTTCCTAGGATGTGCTATGTCCTTTCGCAGAGTTCCTTACAGTCACCTGACTGAGGAAGAGAAAATTCAGGCCTGGTTTACAGATGGTTCTGCATGATATGCAGAAACCACCTGGAAATGGAGAGCTACAGCACTACAACCTCATTCTGGAATGTCTTTAAAGGACAGTGGTGAGAGGAAATCCTCCCAGTGGGCGGAACTTTGAACAGTGCACTTGGTTATTCATTTTGCTTGGAAGGAGAACTGGCCAGAGGTGCATTTGTGTACTGGTTCATGGGCTGTTGCTAGTGGTTTGGCTGGCTGTCAGGGACTTGGAAGCAGCATGATTAGAAAATTCGTGACAAAGAGGTCTGTGGAAAAGTTATGTGGATAGATTTTTTTCTCAGTGGGAAAAGAACATGAAGATATTTGTGTCCCATGTAAATGCTCACCAGTGTGACTTTAGCAGATGAAGGTTTTAATAGTCAAATGGATAAGATGACCCATCCTGTGGATACATACAAGTCATCCTCTTTCCTCAGCCATCCATCTCCTGCCATTGCCCAGTTGGCTTATGAACAAAGTGGGCATGGTGGTAAGGATGGAGTTTATACATGGGCTCAGCAACACAGACTTTCACTCACCAAGGCTGACTTGGCCATGGCCACTGCTGTGTGCCCAATCTGCAGCAACAGAAACCGACATTCAGTCCCTGATATGGCACCATTCCCTGAGGTGAACAACCTGCTACCTGGTGGCAGATTGGTTATATTGGACCTCTTCCATCATGGAAGGGGCAGTGATTTGTTCTAACTGGAATAGACACATACTCTGGATATGGGTTTACATTCCCTGCATGCAATGCTTCTGCAAAAACTACCATTAGTGGACTTAGAGAATGACTTATCCACCATCCTGATATTCCACACAACATTGCTTCTGATCAAGAAACCTACCTCACTGCAAATGAAATGTGGGAATGGGCACATGCTAGTGGAATTCTCTGGTCTCACCATGTTCCCCATCATCCAGAGGCAGCTGGGTTGATAGAATGGTAGAATGGCCTTTTGAAGACCCAATTACAGTACCAACCAGGCGGCAATACCTTGCAGAGCTGGGGTGATGTTCTCCAGAAGCCTATGAATGCTCTGAGTCAGCGTCCACTGTATGATGCACTTTCTCCCATAGGCAGGATTCACAGGTCCAGGAATCAAGGGGTGGAAATGGGAGTGGCACCACTCACTATCACCCCTAGTGGTCCACTGAGAAAATTTTTGCTTCCTGTCGCTGAAATCTTATGCTCTGCTAATCTACAGATCCTAGCTCCAAAAAGAGGAGTGCTCCTTCCAGGAGACACAACAATGATTCCATGGAACTGGAAATTAAGACTGCCATCTGGCCACATTGGGCCTCTCATGTCACTGAATCAACAGGCACAAAACGGGATTACTGTTCTGTCTGGGGTGATTGATCCTGACTATTAAGGGAAAATAGGACTGAAACTATACAATAGAAGTAAAGAGTTTTCCTGTAATACAGGAGATCACCTAGGGAGTCTTTTAGTACTACCATGCCCTGTGATTAAAGTCTATGGAAAACTGCAACAACCCATCCCAGGCAGGACTACAAATGGCCCAGAAACTTCAGGAAGAAAAGTTTGGTTCACCCCACCTGGTAAAGTACCATGGCCAGCTGAAGTGCTTGCTGAGGGTAAAGGGAACATGGAATGGATAGTAGAAGAAGGTCATAATAAATATAAACTATGACCACATGACCAGTTATGAAACAAGGACTGTGATTATACGAGAATTTCCTTCCTGTTTTGTTATTAGTATATTTGCATTTGTACATGTGCAAATATCTTGCTTTACTCTTAAGTAGCATTGTTCATGTGATAGTGTTTACATCAGAGGATATGAAGTTTAGGAGTGAATGTTACCTAAGGACTTGCACTATATTCTGGAGAGATGTAGTACATTTCCAGTTGTATGCAGGACAGTAGAGTATTGTTAGGCAAAACATATGTCTGTCACTGTGTTCTATTTAGAAATAAAGCATGTTTCAAGGTGGTGTGTACAGCTACCAGGATGACAAGGGGTGGACTGTGATGGTTAGTTTCTGGTGCCAATGTGGCCAAGTGATGATGCCAAGTAGTCTGGTCTAGTAAGCACAGGCCTGGGCATTGCTGCAAGGATATTTTGTGGCTGGCTGATAAACCGGAAGGCTGGTGTATTAAATCATCAGTCAGTTGATTGCATCTGTGGCTGATTACATTTGCAATCAGCTAAGGCATGACTCCCACAATGATATAATCCAATCAGTTGAAGGCTTTTAAGGAAGAAGAGACTCTTTCACTGCTTCTTCAGCCAGGGAGCCTCTTCTGTGGAGTTCATCCAGAGCCTTCATTGGGGACACCAGCTTCACAGGCTACCATACAGATTTTGAACTCTTCTATTCCCATGGTTGTGTGCAACATCTTTATAAATCTCATATTTATAGATATTTCCTGCTTTATTTCTCTAGAAAACTCTGACTAATACAAAAGCCCTAAACTCCAGAGATTTTTATTTTTAAATGATGATAAAAACACTCGGTTTCATTTAAGTGCAGCCACAGTTGATTACAGGATGTGAACGTTGGTACTAATCAAAATAAATAAGACATTTGAATTTCAAATCACAGGAAATGAGTAGAGAAAATTTTATTAAGTTTTATTTTTAATTTGTGACATATTTATCTTTTTATGCAATTGAAAACATGAAAAAATATAAAACTCAGGGAAGACATCATGAGGCAAAGAAAGGAGATGGAACTTGATGGTGTTCTTTTGGGAGGTTTATGTTTGCATTGAAATGGCTTAATGTGAAGAACCAAACTCCTGTGTGCTGAATTCTTTTTTTGGGGGGAGGGGTGAGAATTTTGTTAGGGAGGATTACATTTTTTCTTCCTGCATCATTTATATGTATTCAGATCACAAAGTCTTTACCTGCATTCCAAGAAAGAACTCTAAATGAATTCATTACCAGATTCATTCAATCACACAACTCATTGAGATCTAGCTCTTCCAAAGAATAATTCAGACAGTTGACAGGAAAATGAATAACCACCAAAATTACTTTGGGGCTGGGGAATCCTTGCATTTTCTTAAAAAGTCAGTACTAAAGAGTATCTGAAATCACATAGCATCCAATATTCTCAAGTTATAAGAGCTTAGTATATTTAGGTTTAATTTATGGAAGGATTATACATCCATGAATTTAATACCTGCAAAGATAAAACCTTTAGGAGTACTTTTGAGCTCCCTTTCTTTGTCCCTATCTACAGGAGATTTAGACAGGAAGGTATTTAAAAGAACACTCCTTTCTCTTTAGATTCTGTCTTTAAAGAAAAGAAAAAACAAACAAACCATATACCTTCTTGTTAGGATCCTGACGAGAGTGCGGTGGTAGGTTTCAGATTGCAGTTCACCTGAGCGTGGAGCGCTACGCCCTGGTGTTTGGAATCAACACCTCCGTTGCCTTGGTGATCCAGACCATCCTAACCGTGACTGTGGTGGACTGGGGGTGGGAGGGGGATGTGCCAACCAGCCAATCAGCTTTCAGTTGTCATACTTCTCTGGTGCTACTGATGGAGTGGGTGGGATTGTAGACTATTGGGTAAATTCTCCCAGATTTTTCAGTCTCACACTTGCCGGCATTTAAATTTCTTGAATTCCTTGACCAGACAAATTAAAAAATCAGCAGTTCCTTATCAGCATGGTAACTCACCAAGCACGTTTCCCGCAGTAAAACAACTTGGCCAAGGTTTATCTTTGTCTCCTAAAGCCACATCAGGTAACCTCAAATTTGTACCTGCATATGCCTCCTGTTCCTCTCACCATCCAGTTCTGAGGTTACTGAGATTTCTTCGAAGAAGGGGTGTGTGCCTCCGGAACCCAATACCCTCCTCCCTGCTCCACCAAGGGATTAAATTAGCCTAATTTCACATTTTGTATGTGGATCTGAAAAAAGGCAGGCAAGGCCAGTAAGAAGTAATTTCAGTGTCTGAAATTCAGTTTTGGAGGCACGGTGTATAACTTTGCACCATTCTTCAGATATGGAAACATAACAGCTCAGTGGGTTTTATGATTTTCATTGTTGATTGTAATAGTTAGGATTTGAATCCATGTGCTCTGCCTCCAAAGTGCATAGTCTTAGTCACTGCTTTGATTCACTTTTGCAACTATTTCTTCTAAGATGGAAGAAGAGTATTTTGTGCAAATCCTAATAACTGATATTTGGATTCTGGGTCTCAGTTTCCCCATAATCCAAGCAAACTGACAGCATCGTGCATCATCAATGACGTAGATGATGAGTTTTTATATGTTGCTAATTAATTCAATTGTTTTCTCCACTTTTTAGTTTATGGGAGCTATTTTGCAGTCATTGCTGGAATTTTCCTGATGAGAAGCATAAGCTCTATCTACTCAGTCAAATGCCTAAAGGGTTCTGCTCCAAGTCAGAGTCCAGACGAGCTGCACCGGGAGAAGTCCAGTGATGTGAGCCTGGACAGGCTGTAGGTGTATCACAGTCAACCCTGGCAGCCTCTGAATGTGGACTCAGCAGTTCCCACAGGCATTGAATGAAAACACAAGATTTGGAGTTGGACAGCATGATGTGCTTGGTCATAAATTCACACACTTCACAAATCTGTCTTCCAGCGAAACTTTTCAAAGCCACAACAAAACCTCAGCTTTAAATGGGATGTGTGCCCAGCTGCTCAGGATACAGCTGACAGAGTTCATCATGTTGGGGACTCCAGTGAACAGCAGTGACTGAAAAATTCTGTTGGGATCACTGGCTAGGACATGCAAATGGCATCAAAACAAACCATGAGAAGATGCCAACCATCCTACAGTTGGCATTCCCCATTTGTGAGCAGAAAAACTAACTGGATTGGCCATGTTGCTGAGTTAAGATAATTGTTTGATCTGAAACAAGTATCTGAACCCAAAGTTGGCAAAATATAGGACATTTTTTGGTCATATTAACTATTGTCCTTCATCTTCCATTAAGTTTATTTCTTAAAACTGACAATTCTCTGGGAGAATCACAAGGTTTTGGTCCCATTTCTGAGGAGTCAACCCTAACAATATAGCATTATTCATAGTTTTATGCATTGAACCGTCTGCCACTGTAGAAAGAATACTGGATTGGAATTCAAATGTACTTCTCTCCAAATGCTAAAATTCAGTCTTCATTGCACAGTGGTGGGGTAAAGAGATGGCGGTTGGAGAAACCCAGGTTCAAATACTGCCTGAGTAGTTTCAAATCCAGGCAGATTACCAAACTCCTAGCATGCCTTCTGTGAAATTGCGGCAACAAGGCCTCTACTTAATGAGATTGTTCTGAGGATTAAATTACATTAATGCATAACTTTTATCTAGTTTAGGCCTAGAACATAAATATTCTCAATGAATGGTAAATATGACTTACCAAGGTACAGAAGGGAAGGATTTCATTCACAGCAGTCAAGATGTGTGACCTAGCTAATGAAAACACTAACTCATCCCACGTCTTAGAAAAGAAAACTTTAGAGTGTGAAGGATCAAATCTCCTCGAATTAGTTTATCAGCTCTCTGTATCTCATGAAAATTCCACTAATTCTTAACTTGGCAGAATGATCTTAAAGGATATTTAGAAGAATAAACAGGTTAAAACATATATTAAAATGGCAAAGAAAAGTTATAGGGAGATTTGCCATATCCAAATGTCAAAATACACAAGTATTCAATAAATAAATCTGGAAAATGGATTGTTTTGAGGGAGGAAGGATCTTTCTCTCTAACTTTTTCCTAAAAACATCTCATCAAATATGTGCTGTGGTTGAATTTTGTCCTCCCAAAAGGGTAGGTGTGTTGGAAGTGCTAACTTCCAGTAACTCAGTATGTGACCTTATTTGGAAATAGAATCATTAGCAAGTAGAATCCATACAATTAAGATGGGTAAGAGCAGAATTTGGACTGACCCCCTAATCTAATTTGAACCGTGGCTTTATAAGAACAGAAAACATCTAAATCTATGGATATACCTACCTTGTTCTTCAGGAGAAAAGACACATAAAAGTGCCAGGCATGGTAAATAAATTTATATAAGTTAAATCCAATCCCAGGAAAAAATATCACCATATTATTTATTCTCAGAACCAGTAAAGATGGTTTTAAATTTTATTTGGAACAAATTTAAGAGAACCATAAATATGTGTTTTAAAAATGGACAAATGAGATTAACTTATCTATAAAAATTAAAACCCTCCTTTAAACTCATAAGTCCTTGTTTTGGTTTGCTGAAGTTGCCTGCCAGAATGCAATATACCAGAAATGGACTGGATTTTACAATGGGGATTTATTGACTTAAAATTTACAGTTCTAAGATCATTAAAATGTCTCAGTTAAAGTATCAACAGGATGATACCTGGACTCTGAAGATATGCTGCTGGCATCTGGGAAACATCCATCACATGGGAAGGCACATGACAACGTCTGCTGTTCCTTTTCTCCTGGGTTGCATTGCTTTCAGCTCTCAGGATGGCGTCCTCTATGAGGATCTGTGAATCTTTGCTTCTCCAGGGCCGTTTCTCTCTGAGCTCTCTGGTTTTTTTCTGTCTTTTATCTTCTCACAAAGGATTCCAGTAAAAGGATTAAGACTCACATTGAATGGGTTGGGTCACCTCTCAATTGAAATTACCTAACCAGAATGACTCAACCACAGCAGGTCTATACCCACAGGAATGGATTAAAAGAATGGATTAAAATGCAAACTAGGATCTATAGTTAACAGTAATATTGTAATATGCTTCCACTGAATGTAACAAAGACAATATGCCAAAACTAAATGTAAACAAGCAGGGGATATGGGGAAGTGGTATGGGATTCTTTGCAGAAGGAAAGGAAATATCCTCGTATAGACTGTGGTGGCAAAGTCATGGCCATGTGATTATACTGGGAACCATTGATGTTTACTTAGGTTGGCTTGTATGATGTGCAAATAAAACTGTTTAAAGATGAACAGAAGGTGGGCCACAGTGGCTCAGCAGGCAGAGTTATCACCTGCCATGCCAGAGACCCAGGTTTGATTCCTGGTGCCTGCCCATGCAAAAAAAGAAAGAAAGAAAGAAAAAGAAAAAGAACAGAGGTACAAGTGCTAGAGAAACTGTACAGAAAGAAATGTGCCTATTCACAGTTAGTAGGGAAGCAGATGGTGCAGCCTCTCTGGAGGGCAGTGAGGTGGCTCCACAGGAGGCTAAAAGTGGGGTTGCCAGATGATCCTGCAAACCCATTGCTAGGTATATACTTGGAGGAACCAAAAGTAAGGATACAAATGGACATTTGCACATTGACTGGTGTTTGTGGCAGCAGTGCTTGTGATTTGCAATGGATGTAGGTGGCCTAAGTGTACATCAACTGAGGAATGGAAGGGAGATCGCTGGTGTATACATACAGATTAATTCTAAATGCTGAGATGCTGAAGCCTTTGTGTATGACCTGTCTGTTCCTGGAACTTCGGTTATTTTTGTGACACCTGAGACTCAGTTAGAGCTCTGAAGCTATGAAAGTCAACATTATCCCATACGGCAGCTGTTTTTAAAAAAAAGTGAAAACAGTGATCTGACTTCAACTTGTGATATGAATGAAGCTGAGCTGGATAGGACTAAGGTAGATCAGGATACAGGATAAAGGATGATATGGTCTGTACTTTGAAACTTTGCCTTCTGTGTGAGACCAATGGGGAGATGTTTATTTGGAACAAAATTTGTATTTTTGGTAGTACACTGTCTAATTTGAATTGTATGGTCAGTTCACCCCAAATTACATGTAGTGAACAACATAATTGCATGATATCTTGAGTAGAGAATGAAATCTTATTGGTTTGTCCAGGTTAGTGTGGTGCCCAAATAGATCCCAGAGTAATCTGGACAGAAAATAGAAAAGTATCCAGAGTCCCCTTGGGAGAATTGGGAGAAAGGAGGAGATATTAAGCATCCCCACCTGGGGAATTCTTGATATTCTTGCAAGCATTGGAGACAACCAATTCGATAGGCTGGGCCCTCGATCCTGGGGGCTTATTCTTGCAAATACTACTTATAATTATGCCTAAGAGACACTCCCAGAGAACCTCTTTTGTTGCTCAGATGTGGCCCCACTTGCCAATTTGGCAAGTGAACTCACTGCCCTCCTCCCTACATGGACATGACTCCCAGAGGTACAAACCTCCTTGGCAACGTGGGACAGAACTCCCTGGATGAGACAGAACCCTACATCAAGGGACTGAGAAAACCTTCTTGACCCAAAGGGGAAAGAGAGAAATGAGACAAAATAAAGTCTCAGTGGCTGAGAGATTTCAAGCAGTCAGGAAATTATCCTGGAGGTTATTCTTAGGCATTATGTAGATATCCCTTTTTCGTTTATGGGACAATGTAGTGGCTAGAAAGAAGGAAGTACCTGAAACTGTTGAACTGTATTCCAGTAGCCTTGGCTCTTGAAGATGAATATATAACTATATAGTTTTTACAATGTGACCATGTGATTGTGAAAACCTTTGGCTGATGCTAACTTTATCCAGGGTAGGGACAGTGAGTAAAAAAATAAGGACCAAAAATAAATAAAGGGGGGGGATAAGGGGCAAAAAAAATTGGGTAGATTGCAGTACTAGTGGTCAATGAGTGGGAGGGGGAAGGTTTACGGGGTGTATGTTTTTTTCTTTTTATTTCTTTTTCAGGAGTGATGCAAGTATTCTAAAAATGATCGTGGTGATGAATACATAACTATGTGATGATAAAAAAAATTACATGTAGTGAAAACTACAAAACATTGCTAAACGAAATCAAGGAAGTCCTGAACAAATGGAAAGACATTCTGTGTTCTTGTATTGGAAGGCTAAGTGTCATTAAGATTTCAATTCTGCCCAAATTATTCACACATTTAATGCAATACCAAAAAAATCCCCACAGCCTACTTTGCAGAAATGGAAAGCTAATTATCCAATTTCTTTGGAAAGGAAAGGGACTTAGAATAGCCAGAAACAGCTTGAAAGAGAATGGGTTAGGGAAAGAAAATGAGCCTAGAGAATGGGGAGCAGTTGCTTCATAAGTGTCAGGTGCACAGGATTATCTTCCTTTTTCAGCTTTCTTCTGTCTCATCACCAGCCATTCTTACTTGGTGGCCCAGTACTAGGAAAATGGCCAGGATCTGACTCCACTCAATATCTATGACAACATCCTACTTCCTTTGCTTGCATCCGGCAGACTATATCCTTCATCCCTTTTACTGCAACAAACCTCTCCTTAGTTGATGGCATTGCGTTTATCTCCTTGTAAGCCCCCCCTATCTTGAATAGTCTGTGATCTTCTGCCTTTAAATGCTTCCTCTCCCTCTACTCTTTAAAGAATCAGGGGCATACCCAAAGTTCACCCTAAAGACAATTTCCTCAGTATCTTGCAGAAAACACAAATAAAAATACCACCTTAGGTAAAACTTTCCTGCCGCGTCCGGCTCTTGAAGCCGAGTCGGGAGAGGGGCGTCGAGGTTAAGAAATCAGCACTCAGGAGACAAGTATGGTTCCATCACTCAGGGCTCCCTGCTTTTTTGGGAGTGAGTTTTTATTGATTCATCCTCCTTTTTTTCCTCCTAGGCTTTCTTGCCCCCTTTTTATCCCCAGAGCTTCCCTTATCCAACGGATCACAGCACTCAGGTCACAATCTAATGGGTCATTACCGCTTCCTTTGTCTACTTTTGCATGCAACATTCCAGGAAGTATCACTCCCTCAAGGTGGAGGGTAAACCACGTTTGCAAATTAACTGGGACATCTGTTAGTTGCTTGCTCAACAGGACTTGTAA
>PVIY010030921.1:0-30454 GCA_004026745.1 Myrmecophaga tridactyla | reverse complement strand
TGCAGTTGGGGTGGGGGTGTGCAGCAGGTAGGTGCACTGGGGGCTAGTGGGGTGGGGGCACCTGGAGCACGGGGAAAGGGAGTGGGTGACAGGGTTCAGGTGTGTGGGGTGAGTCACCAGTCACTGGGGCTGCACTGGTGAGGGTAGCGCTCCCAAGAAATGCAGCCTGACTTACTTCCTAGTCCCCAGCTCCTGTACGTGCACTCCTGTGGGCTCTGCGGGCTCCGTGCCTCCGCACCAGCCTCCAGTTTTTTGCCTATCAGTTTCTTGGCTTCTGCAACTATGGCCGCCCTATGTGGTGCAGAAGGCTCTCCCAGGTCAGCCACACTCCCAAATCGCCACCTCAGTCGCTTTCCTGTTCCTTCTCTAACTTTTCCATGGAGCAGGGCTAATCTTGAGCTACTCTATTCGGCATCTTCCCGGAAGTCTACTGTCACTCTTAATTTCCATTCTTGATTTTTTTTTTAAAGCAACTTTTCTTTGTCTCTGGTGGCAGTTAACATTTTCTTTCAGGTGACTATTTCATATCTTTTTCTGGATCCTCAAACCTGACAAATCCTTCTCCATCCTTGCTTTTGTATGATGAACTAGCTTTCTATTTCATTGAGAATATACAAGAAATCAGAAGAGAACTTCCACAACTACCCACCACCAGAGCTACTTACCTACCAGCACGTGTATACACAAACTCTGCCATCCCTCCTATTTCTAGAGATAAGCTATCCTTATTTCTAAGGCTCTCTATGTGTGCAATGGTTTCTATTCCCTCTTAACTACTCTAGAACATTGTCAAACAATTCTCATCTTTCTCCCCTCTCATAATTTTTTTCCATTCCTACTGGATCATTCCCATCAACTTACAAACATGCTTACTTCTTCCATTTTAAAAGTAACAAATAAAACAAAAAACTTCTTTGGTCTTACATCTCCCTTGACCTACTGCTCCATTTTCTAGACTAACTTTAGTTCCCACTTATTATTCTGTTCATATATTATTAGTTTAGGTCATATTTAAACAGTGAGCTCATAGTTAACTTCTCTACTTTCATCCTGGTCTCTTATCTCTAATTTTTCAGGTGATTTATTCACTGCTTTAAAAGTGTGTTCTGGTTTATTTATGTTTTTTATTAAATATGTTGCTGTCCTAATTTAATTTAATTTAAAGCATAACTACAGCCAAGTTTCTGTCTTGTTCAGGTACTTATCGTTGAGCTTGAAAATTTGTTGAGGCTCACTACTTTTCTATATAATGATTCATTTATGGAATTCTCAGTACAATTTCCAAAAGAAAGGAAACAAAAGCACTGAGAATAAACATGTGTGTAGTGAAGTCAAAACTACTTACCAAGTAGATTTTCTTTTTTATGTATCTCATCTGACAGCAACCAAAATCAACTATCATGTGAGTGTGTACGTTTCCTTAAGTGATTCACATATATTATCTCATTTAAGACTCATTCGTACCTGAAGAGGCAAATTTACTCTCTACTACATTTACCCTCATTTTACCAATGAGAAAACAAACACTTACAAAAATTGTCCCTATTTACACAATAAAAATGTGGCAGCATTGACTCAACCTGGGCAATCTGAATCAAAGTCCAAACTCTTAGCCAGATTATCATACTCAATCTTGACTGTAAGAATTAATGCCAATATGGGCATGAACACTAACTGGTAGATAAGTACTGTTAGGATTATAAAAACTAAACTACCTGAAATTTATTTCTTTTAATTAATCTTACTAAACTAACTCAATTACATGATATATTTTAGACGTTTTATTAAACTTTATAGTGAAAGTATTTGAACTCTTGAACAAGACAGAAAGCATTTGGTAGTGTTAAAAACTAGACTCTTGTTTTTCGGAAACTTTCATTAAGCCAAGAGACCAGGCTATATAGTATTTAAAATTAAATTTCCTCCTTTCAAGTTAAATAATATCATTTGTTTAAGCCAGACAAAAAAATAAGGCCCTCAGCCTTCAGAATTTTAAGATATAATTTAAAAGGCTTTATTTTTCATACTTTTTCAATATAAAAGTTATGATTCAGTGCTCATAATTAAACTCAACCATTTAAATAGAATTCTCACCAACTTGGAAACTGCCTATGATAATTCATCCACTAAAGCAGGCATGTTTTTTTCTGTTTTCTTTTTCACATGGGCAGGCACCAGGAACCAGAGCCGGGTCTCTGGTATGGATGGCAAGAATTCTGCCTGCTGAGCCACTGCGGCCCACCCTAAGCAGACATGTTTTAAATCTTTCCCAGGCAGAAACTGAAAGCAAAAACTTTTAAAACTCTGTTTTAAACATCTCCTAACATTAAAATCTGAGTCTATTTTCTTGATTTGTTTCCCCACTAAAATGAACTGAAATTTTGGGGAGACAGCACCACGACATGGAAAGACTGTATTAAACCTAATCCTGTGCACCTTGGTTTTCTCGTGGCCTTGTTATAGGAAGTGAAAACACTAAAGGATGACACTCATTTCAAGGGTTATTTCAAACAGCAGCTACTTTAAAGTGAATACACTTTCCTCCAGAAAGATTAAAAATTAAACTTAAATCAATGTTAGGTTTGTGCTTAGGGAGACCAGATCTGGACCCAAGTACACCATCTAGAAAATTCTATTTAAATTAATCAAAAAGCTAAGCTCAGATATACAGGAGATATAAATGAATAAAAGTAATGTAATATAACCAATCCTGAATGCAATCTCACACATTATCTTATTTAAAATAGAAACAGTACCTTCCTTGCTAACCACCGTGAGCATATGAGATGTCACATTTGAAAGTGTTTTAAACCATTAGGCATCTTTTAATGGAAAAAAATGGAAAAAAATTATTCTTGTTATTATTCAGCAGGAAAGATTTCAAGAGTTATAAATTATTTAATATAATCCCATTTGTTTTTCAACAGAATCACTTTTACTCTATGCCACATAAAAACATCATCTGTTGCAGACTTTTTCCATTCAAAATAATGTTTATATCCCTGCAGTTAAATTTCTTCTATATGCTAGGAGCTATAATCCCTGAGAAAATGACCAGAACTTTACAAATAAGAGAATTAATAAGAAAGCTTAGGTTTTTCTCAAAGAACATGGGTAGTGGATATCAGATGTCAACAATTCTTTTGTAGGATGACACAAAGCAGAAGAAAAAATTACAGTACCAATGCACTAATGACTATGAAGATTAGCATGTTTCAGGCTTAAATGGAAGAAGATACATTCTCATAATTCATATTAGGGAATTTTTTTAAAAGCAAGTCCAAACACTTGTTTTTACTGGGCTCTAAAGCAACATGTACTTTAGCCTCTGAAAATACAGAAAAGTAAATAATATTAAAACTAGTATGCATTTTTAAAAATGTAAAACACTAATGAAAATGAAAGTTATAGATGTGAAGAAATGTTTCCCTAAGGGAATGGGGTCTACATCATTATTTCTGGATTTAACCAGTACTATTAGGTGCAAAATGACATTATTCATGACAAGTTCACTGAATTACCTCCTGGAGAGTTTCATAAAGCATCATTGAAATATAGAACTCTGTACAAATTTAACTGACAAGTGCTTTTGAAAAAATATACAAAGCTATAAGTTAACAAAATTTTAAATTATTTTTAAAACAGTTTGATCATGTTCCTATTTTTAAACAACTTTATTGAGGTATAATTTATATATAATAAGATGTACAGATTTTAAGGGTATAGTTCAATGAACTGTGACAAATATATACATCCATATAAGCACTACCCTAATCAAGCTACAGAATATTTCCATCACCACAAAAGTTCTCTTGTATGACTTTGTAGCCAATCTTTCCACTGTATCCCATCCTAGGCAACTACTCATCTTATTTCTATCATCTTAAATTAGTTTTGTCTGTTCTAGAACTTCATAAATGGAAACATATACTCTTTTGTGCCAAGTTTCTTTTATAGAACATAAGATCTGTGAGGTTCAGCCATATTGAATTTTGTTCATTTTTATTGTTGAGGAATATTCCATTGAATGACTATAGCACAATTTGTTGATTCATTCCCCTATTAATGGACATGTGGGTTGTTTCCAGTTTTCGCCTCTTAGAAATAAAGATGATATGAACATTCATAATATAAGTCATCTTGTGGGCATATATTTTCATTTCTCTTAGGTAAATAGGTAGGTTTGGAATTGCTGGGTTATAGGGTATGTTTAACTTTATTAAGAAACGGCTGAACTGTTTCCCAAGTGGTTATACCATTTTATATTTCCATCATCATATATGGTGTGGGAGTACCACCTGTTCTGCATCATCTCCAATACTTGGTTTAGTCAGTCTTTTTTAATTTTAGACATTCTGGTAAAAGTAGTATCTTGTGGTTTTAAAATGCATTTCCCTAGTGCTGGAGACCTGAGTTCGATTCTCAGTGCCTGCCCATGCAAAGAAAAAAAAAAACAAAAAAACTACATTTCCCTAGTGACTAATGATAAGGAACATCTTGTCATACGCTTGGTCATTTGTATCTCTTCTTTGGTATAAAGTATCTGTGGCCTCTTATTTTTGAGTTGTCTTATTATTTGTGTATTGCATATTCTAGATATAAGCCCTTTGTCAGATATAGGTGCTACAAATATTTGCTCCTACTTTTTCATCTTTTTATGGTGAAGTACAAGTTATCAAAAACTTTTAAAAATCTTATAAATAGGACTTTCCTGTCCTAGGAAATCTTTGCCTGTCCTAAGGTCATCAAGATTTTCTATTTTTCTTCTAGAGGCTTTACAGTTTCTGGTTTTACATTTATGTCTATGGTCCATTTTTTGATAATTTTTGTATTTTGTGTGAGAGAGAGATCAAGGTTTGCTTTTTTTTTCCTTTCTTTGTCGATAACCTGTAGAGACTGTACCATATATTGTAAAGATGAATTTTCCTCCATTGAATTACCTTGGCATCTTTGTTGAAAGTCAATTAACCATATATGTGTGGCCCTATAACTGGGCTCTCTATTCTAGTCCACTGATCTATTTTTTCTTTATCTATCATGTTCTTTTAAAGAGGTAAATTGGTACATTATCTCCTGTCTTGGTATAAGCAGTAAGAACTAGGGCAATTGCTGATTGTAGTCCCACCAATCTTTACAAAGGAATAGTTAACTCATAGATTGAGGAAAATGGTAGATGCATTTCAATATCCTTTAAAAATGATTAGTTATTTGTAAAACAATAGATGTAAGCCAAAGCAACTAATTGACAATTAGTTTTCTAAGTGATCTAAGAAGTTGGTTCCTATTCAGTTAACTACTTCCTTCAGGAAGCACTCCCTGACTCTCCAAGCACTCATAAAGTAGTACTCATGGCATTTATCATTATGTATCTGTGTAACTGCATTAATATTTGTCTTCTCCAGGACTGTAAAGCAGACCAGCCCAAGTACTTATGGACTTCTTGTGTTGCTGTCTTTGAAGCACTGATCCCTATCTGAAATTATCTTAATCATTTATTTATATACTTGATTATTGCTTGCTTCTCCTGCACGGAAAGTAACACCAGCTTGCACAACAGTGCCTAGTCCATAGTGATGCTCAATTATCTATTAAATGAATTAATGTATAAACAAACTCTAAGAGGATGACCTATGACTGTTTTGGCCATTATTGATTGTATCTCCAGTAATTAATATATAAAAAGCCAGTCATATAAAAATCAATCAATACATTGAATGAATAAAATGAATGCTTGATAATTGCAGGAATTTCATTATAAGGAAATTTATAATCACTTAAAAGAAAAAATTAAAATTTTGGAGATTGCAACCTTCCATATACAAAAGGAAAACTTTTTTACTAATAATGTTTGCTATTCATTCATTTATTTCTGCTTTTCAGTTGGTATTTAATATTTAAGAACTTTTGCCAAAAAACAACTTGCAAGGCACTGTTGTCAGCTATGATCGATCTCAAAATGATTTAAATTCATGGAATGAAGAAACAAAACTTTTTCATTATTGCTATAGTTAAGGTTTCCCTATTGAAAGTGAAAAACGGAAACAGTTTACAAGAATTTTTTCAGGATTTCCAAAATCAAAAATTGTCTTCCTCTGGATGTTATATATTGGTAAAGTAATGTTAGCAATATTAAGAAATCAAAATTTTTTTTCACCCATTATCCCATGTTTCTAACATAATAGGTATTTTCCTTTTTCTATGTCCCTTCCAGACCTTACCCCAAGACATATGTATTTCATGTTGCTGTACTATATGGCTATGAGTATGGGAAAATCAGTCAAATAGGGCAAATGATAAACCAATTAAAGACTTACGTGTGAAAGATGAATAATATCACAAAAGCCAGCAGATACTATTCCATACGCTACTGTTTGTACTGTCACTTTTAATCAGAAAATCTCTTAAACGAGTTCCTTTTAAAGCAGGGGACTTAAGGAATTGCAGAAAAGAACTTATTGGGGAAAAACAGGTTCACCTATTATCAATTGGTCCAAAAAAAAGAAGCATATCAGATAACTGAATACCAAATGTAACCCTGGCTCTCAAAGGATTAAACATCAATTTATTTAATATTAGCCTACTTAGATTTTGAAGGTTTTTTACTTCCCTTGTTTACAACTTAAAACTTCATGAACTCAAAAAGAATCCCTTTTCTCAAAATGTTCTGTAATAAGAAATGCAAAACATACTCTACCAAAAGTATAAAAAAATATATATATATAAATATTTATATATTTTGGGGGGGTAGGAGGTTTGTGTCTGGTAAATAAAATATATTTTTAAAAAGAGTTGGAGTCTCAGGAAAAAAGTGCTTAACAGTCTCAAGGTTAAAAATAAGTAAACAACTAAACAAACTCAACAAGAAATATCTTAAAAAGCTTACAATTACAAAACAAACACAAAAAGCTGGATACAACCAATTACTGAAGATAAGGTTGTCACTAAAATGACATTTAAAAAAACCTTAAAATTGTCTCTAGTCTGTGAAAAATTAACATTGCTAATGTTCAGGAAGATTCTGGTACTCTCTTCCAGTCTGTGAGAGATACTAAGGAGTATCTAAATACATTCTAGTTTGTCTATTATTTTTAATATGCAGCACTTGTTTTAAATATTCTGATAAAATCACAGCATTTATTTTAAATTTATTTATTCTGATAAAAAGCCTCTTCTATTTTGTTTTAGATGTTCTGATTTCCTCATTTTTACGTTCCCCAGCCTTAGCACACTCCCTTGCTCCAGAAAAAAATTCACTAAAAGTAAAAACTTTAGGCTCTTTTCATCCAGTAAAAATACCAAATAAAACTTTACTTTAAAAATCCTTTTATTCTTATGAATGGCTATGTCCAACATATGTAATAACTTGAAATTTTTACTTTTTAAAGGACAATTTATTCAGTATATTTAATGTATATAGGGATCTAGTTCATATCCATGTAGTACCATGTACTACTTAGCCTTTATCTCACCTGGGATGCTCATTAGGATTGGCTAGCTATCTAAAATTTAAAAATTACTAGTGGGCCTTTCTTATTAGGCATCCATCATTTAGAAGTGAATGGGGGAAACTCAAGGAGAGGCACGTTGTAACTATTCCAGGTAACTTCATAAATCTGAACAGTCTCCTAGAAATGGTTTAAATGAGACAACCAGTATAAAGTGGCAACTTGCTCTTAACACTCAATTTTTCAATTCCAAGCAAAATTATGAACTCTTTAAAATTCTTACAGTCAATATATCAAGGATTTGTAACACAGGAGAATCCTAACCTGAATCGAGGTTTGATATTAGTGAGTGAAACAATCAAATGATAAGAGTTTAGCCATATTACTTCTCTGCTATTGTAATCTCCAACCCTGTGCAAACCTGAGAAATTAGGACAAAAAATCTGTTACCATTCTTAAAGACATTATTATTTTGAACACAAAAATATTAAAAACAAAACCAATGTGATACTCATAAACAATTACCTTGTTCAGGAAACTATTATGCATAAAACTAGCATAAGTATTTTGAACTATGAATTTAACAGTAATGGAGAAAAAAATACCTTGATTAGTTAGTTTTCAATTCAACTGCCTGAAAAATGTCCAATGCTCTGGCTATCGTCAGAAAAACAATCAGTCATAAGGACGATAAGCAGGCAGGAAAATAAAGGCTTCTATTTCAGGTATTCAAACAAGTATTTCAAAAATGTACCTGTATTAACAAGCAACATTTTAAAGTGTAAGAGGGTAACACACACTAACTTTCAGTTTCCAATTTCCCATTAACCTGACACCAGGGAGGAAATCTGATAACCTGGTATCTCTGAAACTGAATCTTCAGCTTCCATGATATTTTCTTTACCACTCAAAATCATTTTTAATTGGCTTTTAAAAAGTCTCAACCACACAATTTGTGCTTGTGAAAAATTGTGCATTTATCAATAAATTGACCCTTCCTAGTAATGTTTACAGTTAAACATGCTGGTGCACAAAGAATTCTGAGAATAAAATTAAATTGAATCCCATAAGGGTCCATCACGAGTAATTCCTCTGCTTCTAAGTAAACCAGATTAACTCCAAGTGAACTCTCTCAAAACTCTTTAAATAAACATGATATATTTCAAGTCATTTGTGGCTATATTCAACTCCTTCTGGCAAAGGATATTTTTTCAAGGTTTTCTAGGTAAAATTATTGGACCTATATAAGCACAGATTGCCTTGAATCACTCTTCTTCAAAGGAAACAGAACATAAGATGGTCTCTCAAAACAGTTCTGACATCAAAGTATATTCCAGCTTCCTATACCTTTAGAATTGAGAGTTAGTCTATGCAATTTAAGGAACTTCAAAGAGCTGGCTCCTAGCCAGTCACATTTGTGCTCAGTTGCCTCCTGTACCAAGTTAATCCTCCTTCAGGATGAAATTCAGGTAATACCAGAGAGATTTAAACTTTGTCTTCATACAATCAGTGGGACGTTGTCTGAAAACAGAGTTTTGGGCTATGCTGAATTTTTCAATGCGTTTTTAAAGCACAAAGTAAGTGCACAATAAATATTTCTTGAATGCTTGAGTGCCTAAACCTAAGACCATATTAAACAAGTGCAAACAGATGTGGTAGCTACTCCTATCATCCCAAGTATACGTGATAAGCTTCATACATGCCTGTCTCTGGCATTCTCTCAATACTCATCGTTCAGATTTCCCACCACCCAGCTTTCTTTGCCTTTAGCATCAGAAAAATGTGAGAAAAGTAAGAGGAATCAATGTATCAACTCCAGTATCTGAGTTGGCAAGGGGTCACTGAAAGGTTTTTTCCCTCTCCCCCTTAGTTTCCCATGCCTGAGATGGAAGGAATTTATATGTCATATACATTAGTTTAAGCCTATACAACTCTTTCCAAAGTGCCCTATAAAGAAGTTTTCAAAATCATGGTGCTCTTTATGAAATATCATGCTGGCTTTTGTGAGATACCATTAAACAGGATATATTTACTTCTATTATACAAATTAGGAATGATTTCATTAGAGAAAATAATACTGTATAGATTAAAGAAAAACAACAAAAAACAAGATTATTGAATTTTCATACGATCATTTCAAGGTCCCCCATTAATAATAAAGTATGATTTAATTAGTCATTTGTCTTACCTTCTGTGTTATTTGCAAGCTGCTGGAATATGACATACCAGAACAGGAATGGTTTTTATAAAGGGGAATTTAATAAGTTACAAGTTTACAGTTCTAAGGAAGTAAAAGTGTCCAAATTAGGCACCAACAAGAGGTTGGCTGATGGGTCAAGAACACCTGTCAGCTGGGTAGTCACATGGCTGGCATCTGCTGGTCCCTTGCTCCTGGGCTCCATTGCCTTCATTCAGCCTCTATTCCTGTGTGGGTTCCTCATTTTGCTTCTCAAGGGCTGGCAGCTTTCATCTCTTGGCTTCCCTTGACACTCTAGGTTCTGGCTTATTTAACATCTCATAACAAGGTCTGCTGGGCTCCAAGCATCTCCAAACATCAATGTGTCTGTTCTCCATGTGTCTGCATCTGCGTCAGCTCTGCTGTAACGTCTCTGTTGGCTCTGAGATTTCTGTTGTATCAAGCATTTCTCCAAAATGTTTACTTTTGTAAAAGATTCCAGTAAACTAATCAAGACCCACCTGGAATAGGTGGAGCCACCCCTCCATGGAGATAATCTGATCAAGTCTCCAATCTACAGCACTGAATAGGGATTAAAAGAAATGGCTGCTCCCACAAGATTGATCAGACTTAAAACATGGCTTTTCTGGGGTACATAATACTTGCAAACTGGCCTACCATGAAATGGTCACTAGCAGAAAGTGACAGTAGATTTTTGAACTATTCATAAGAGAAAAACTAAAAAGCAAGCAAATTCTAGCCATTTAATCTATTTTTCAGCCAACAGGGAAAAGACCACCTTTAATGAACTTAGTAGAGCCACAATCTAGGCAGTGGTAGGACCCCAAGTACCCTTCATTTAAGCACCACAGACATGGCATAATCAGAGAATGTATGGCCAAACTAGAGAGTAAAACAGAGGGGGTGGCTATATCCCAAAAGTAGTCCCTATTTATGTTCCTACCAAATCTCTCCAGAGAGAGACTGGACTTTTGGAGACCAGCGATACCCATGGCAATTCTTCGGTTTTTAACTAGGGGACAGCACTTCTCAAAGTATGGGTTGAAGATCCCTGGGGATCCCTTTCAAGGGATCTAAAAAATCAAAACTATTTTAATATATTATTAAGTCATTATCTGCATTTTCCGCTCTCATTTTCTCATGAATGTTCAGTTGAGTTTTCTAAAGGCTACATGATGTGTGATACTGCAACAGACAGATAGCAGGAGCAGATATGAAAATTCAGTTGTCTTCTATTAAGCCAGTCATTAAAGAGATTTATAATCAATGTAAAACAATGCCACTATTCTCGTTTTTTTTAAATATAGGTTTTTTTCATGAAATGTAACATGTAAATAGGTTTACTTTTTCTAATAACTTAATGAATTTAAAAATTGTTTTAATTTCCACTATGGCGGATCTTAGTTGCCATAGATGGTTAACTCTGAATGTATGGCCCTAAATTCAAGCTAAACTACATCAGGTGACTACAAAGAGCATCTCAATATCAAACAACCTGGAAACACCCCAAAGAGATTTTTGTTTAGTTTTGAGATGGCAAACATCTGCCCTTAAACATTTTTGTTTTTTCAAAGAAACTCTACTTTTCCTTGCTATATAGCAGTGGAATTTGAACCTTTTGGTCCCACCTCTCATGGGCAGAGAATTCTTGACCACATATCCCCAATGTAGAATGTATATTATGTACTTTTTCCCAAGATTTTAAGTAAATTTAAGCACACACACAAATTAGAAATTTTTAATGGACAGACAAATGTAGTAAATAATATCTAAAAATAAATATTCTACTTCATTAATGATTCAAAAAGTTTCACTAAGACATTCTTCTGATATTAATCATATATTAATATATTGAGAGCAATGTTATTAATACATACTTTTTTATTACCCTGATTTAACCCTCTGTGATAAAGTGATTTGAAAATCTGGCCCTAATTTCAGCTTATTGGATAATTTTAGTGGCTATTAGACTGGAAAAAAAATCTCACAAATAATGCATAGCTAGAAATGAAAGAAGTACATCTTGCACTTACTAAATCAAGATACTCGTCTTTCAATTCCACCCATTAATTTTTAGAGATTTGTCTCCAGGTTCTGAATGTTAATTTTAAATGTTTAAGATGCTACTAATTTGTAGGCAACACTACCTATGGCAGTTATTCTTTGTCCCACGAAGAACTGGCATGAGAAGAAACCTTTTTGACGCAAAGTCAGAAAGCAAGGAAGGCTCTGCATCATGCCGATTCTTGGCAGAACAAAGAATAACTGCCATTGGTGGTGTCACCTACAAATGGTGCCCCACAGGAAGAAAAATACGGAGTAGAGTTTCAACTGCAGACATGGCATTAGGCGTCGAAGATCACTACGTGTAGTAGAGGAGAATCACAGCTGCAGCAAAGAAACCAAAGCCGTTCATCCCAAGGTAAGGGACAGCAGCGCTGACTGGAGATAGCTGCTGACGTACTTAGTACAAGCAACAAATTTCATTTTACATTCCCTTCTTAATAAGATGGGGATGGGGCTTTCCAAGGAACACGCTGTATTCATTAAAACACTTCAACAGTTATTAAAAGCAGTAGAATGCTCAGTAAAGGAGGGACAGCTTTTATCATTGTTACAGATAGCTCAAATTCAGTGCCCCTGGTTCTCTGACAGGAGGACCTTAGATTTGTCGCTCTGGCTCCGGCTTGGGACAAAGACTTCCTTGCTTTTTGACTTTGTTTCAAAGAATTTTCTTCTCGTACCAATTCTTTGCAGAGCAAAGAATAACTACCACCGGTGGTGTCACCCACATGAATGGTGACTTCAGCCATTATCATGTCATGTAAGTAGCGAGGAATATATCTAGAACCTAGATCTTGGTTTATAAGGCACAACATATGCAGAGAGTGAGATTAATCACTAAAAACAGATACATCTAGTAAGTGGAAAAACTGTCATTCTAAGCCAAGAAATCTGATTTCAAAGCCAGTGCACCTTGCAACTCAAAGTGTGGCCCACAAGAAGCTGCTTCTGCTGGAAGTTGTTTTTTTGCATGGCCAGGCACCGGGACTCGAACCCCGGTCTCCAACATGGCAGATTCTGAGGCCCCACCCCAGATTTACTGATTCAGACTGTGCTTCTTAATAAGATCTCCTGATGATTCCTATGCATATTAAATTTGAGAAGCACTGTTCTATATCTAAAACAGCTGAATGTATAGTATCTAAGAACACTGGACACGTGTCTACAGGCACTTACTAAGATAATTCAACTTCAAAGGGCCTGACATCTAGATACTATGAAAAGTCTGAAACCACTTGTATTTGTGAGAATCAGAGAGGCATAGAACTATATATTTCTCTAGATTATTTTTATCATTATAATCATATACTATCAAGACAGTTCACCAGAGAGATAGAGTCTGCAAAAGTTAAGCTTTCTAAAGAAAAGCTTTCATAAACTAGCATTTAATATTATCCTTGCCCTTTTTATTGAACATCAATGTAAGAAATGGCCATTGCATTTTCTGTGAAACTGTTACATGCTCCATAAAATGTGAACTATTTAAAGGCATGAACCGAGCATTGATTATTTTCTATCACTAGTAAATAGCTTAGTGCCTCAATACATAGTAGCAATGCAATTAATATTTTGAAATGAATATATGAAAGAAGGAATACCTCTATCATTTTGTACAGGCATTGTGATAGACATTTTTTTTTCTCGTCTTCACAACAATCCTTAGAAATAGGAAATGAAAGCTCAGAGAGGGAAAACAGCTTGTCCAACATTACACATCTGGTAGAGAAACTAGATTTAAATTTTGATCCGACTTACTGCAAAGCCCATTTTGGTCTGACTGACTGCAAAGCCCAGGCTTTGCATCAGTGGTTCCGAAGATAAATATCAGAACCACCTGGAAAGCATTTAAAAATTAGATTAACACTTCTCTGAATACACCTTTTTAATATTGTTCTGACTCAGAAACAGTGGTGCTTCACATACTCTCTATATAAATAAATAATTTTAATTAATGAGGGTGAAACCAAAATTGAATACAAACAATAACAAACAATCCTGTTTTACAAATGAACAACCAGGGCTCCGCCAGAGCTGGGCAGGGAGGACATAAGATGAGCCTGGAACATTCTGTAGTGTCACAAAGTAAAGAAGTGCTCAAAAAATGTCAAAAGAACACAAAAGCTCATTTGAAGGAGTGTCTAATGGCCAACACTGGGACAATTTTTTTTTAAATAGAGAAATTGTAGATTTACAGAAAAATCGTTTAGAAAGGACAGAGTTCCCACAAACACTCTATACATACTCAGTTTTCCCTATTAACACTTTACGTTAGTGTGGTACTTTTGTTACAGTTGATGAAAACAATATTACTATAATTATACTGTTAACTGTAGTCTATAGTTCACTAGGGTTTGCTATTATTATACAGTTCTATGTTTGCTTTTATAAAATTTTCATTCTGGTAACATATATACAACCTAAAATTTCCTCTTTAAATCATATTCAAATATACAATTCGCTGGTGTTAATTATATTCACAATGTTGTACTACCATCTATTATCAAATCTTCACCATCACCTCAATCAGAAACCCCACAGCAATGACTGAATACGTTTGAAAGAGGAAAGTTAAGGGCATGAATGACACCAGAAGGAAAGATAGAAGACAAACACTTTAATTGTATAACTTTGCAAAATCTAGAGTGGTGGTGATTAAATGTACAAATATAGAAACATTTTGCACACTGCACCACCATCACCCACCCCCTCCAATTTATTTGAACTCTTACCCCCTCCCCCGTTATTTATTTATTTTTATCCTCATTTTTTTAACTCCTCTGTCCATACCCTGGATAAAAAGAGCACCAGACACAAGGTTTTCACAATCACATGGTCACATTATAAAAGCTATATAGTTATACAGTCATCTTCAAGAATCAAGGCTGCTGGAACACAGTTCAGCAATTTCAAGTACTTCCCTTTAGCCACTCCCAAACACCATAAACTTAAAAGGGATATCCACATAATGCATAAGGATAACTTCTCAACTCAGTTTGAAATCTCTCAGCCACTGAAATTTTATCTTGTCTCATTTCTCTCTTCTCCCTTTTGGTCAAGAAGCCTGTCTCAGTCCCATGTTGACAGGTCCTGGCTCATCCCCTGGAGTCAGGTCCCATGTTGCCAGGAAGATTTACACCCCTGGGAGTCATGTCCCATGTAGAGGGGGCGGGCAGTGAGTTCACCTGCTGATTTGGCTTAAGGAGAGAGGCCACATCTGAGCAACAAAAGAGGTTTCTAGGGGTGACCCTTAGACATAATTATCAGTAGGCTCAGCCTCTCCCTTTTGGAAATAAGCTTCATAGGGGCAAGTCCCAAGATTGAGGTCTCAGCCTACTGAATTGGTTGTCCGCACTGCTTGTGTGACTATCAGGAATTCCCCAGATGAGGAAACTTAACATTTCCTCCTTTCTTCCCAGTCCCCCAAGGGGACTTTGCCAACATCCTTTTACTCTTTGCTCAGATTACTCTGGGATATTTTGAGGCATCACAGCAACCTGTACAAACCAACAAGATCTCACACCCTATTCAAGATTCCATGTAATTAGGGTGATTGAGTAAACTGACCATACAAGTTAAACCCAAAATAAAAATTTTGCACAAGATAAACGTCTCTCCCCTTGGTCTTGCAGAGAAGTTGAAGTTTGAAGATATGAGCCATATCATTCTTTACTCAGTATTCTGATTTACCTTAGTCCTATCCAGATCAGCTTTATTCATATCTCTAGTCAAAGTGTGATCACTTTTTCAACTTTTTTAAACAGTTACTGAATGGGGTAATGCTGACTTTCATAGCTTCAGTGCTCTAATTCTGAGTCTCAGTTATCACATAAATATGCAAAATTTCAGGAAATGATCAGGTTACATGCAAGTAGCTCAGCATTTCAGAATTTAGAATTAACAGTTACAACTCCAGAATATATGTGACTGCTGTAAGAGATTGTACTCTAGGACCCATTACAATAGGCCCCAACCTGATAACCCATGTCCTCCACTTCAATTCTCCAAGTTTGTGTATTAAAGTTAGTCCATATGAGTGAGGCATGATGATATTTGTCTTTTTGTTTCTGATATTTCACTCAGCCTGAATGTTCTTAAGGTTCATTCACCTGGTTACATGCCTTATAACTTCATTCCTTCTTGCAGCCACTCAGTCGTCCATTGTCTGTATACACCATAGTTCCCCCTTCCATTCCTCAGTTGTTGTACCCTTAGGCCACCTCCATCCAGCATGGATCAGGAACACTGCCGCCATAAACACCAGTGAGCAAATGTGTCCATCTGTGTTCCCACACCCAGTTCCTCCAGGTATATACTGAGCAGCGGGGTTTCAGGATCATATGGCAACCCCACCCCTAGCCTCCTGTGGAACCACCACCCTGCCCTCCAAGGAGCTACACCTCTCAGCTTCCCTACCAACAGTGAGTAGGAACATCTCTTTCTCCACCTTTTCTCTAGCACTTGTTTTTCTCTGTTCATTTTTATTTGTGTTTTATTTACACATCATACAATCCGACCTAAGTAAATAGCCATGCCTTTGCCACCATAATCTATATGAAGACATTTTCTTTTCTTCTGCAAAGAATCCATACCTGTCCCCCAAATCCCCCACTTGTTGGCATTTAGTTTTGTCATAATGTTGTTACAACCAGTGGAGGCATATTACAATATCATTTTTGACTAGAGAGACCTTAGCTTGCATTGACTGTATTTTTTCCCTGTATACCATCCCATTTTCAATACCTTGCACTATTGACATTCATTTGTCACCGGAGACCCAGGTTTGATTCCTGGTGCCTGCCCATGCCAAAAACAAATAAATAAATAAGTAAATAAATAAATTGGGCAGATGGAAATACTATTGGTCAATGAGAGGGAAGGGTAAGGGGTATGGGATGTATGAGTTTTTTCTTGTATCTTTTTATTTTTCTGGAGTGATGCAAATGTTCTAAAACTTATCATGGTGACAAATACACAACTATGTGATGATACTGTGAGACTGCATGTGTGTAAAGATTTCTCAATAAAAATATTAAGGAAAATAAAACCCCATGGCAATTAAGCATTAATTCCCCATTTCCTTCCCTGACCTTGGTACCTGGAAACCTATATTCTAGTTTCTAACTTTATGAATTTGTACATTCTAATTATTTCATATAAATATGAACATACTATATTTGTCTTTTTGTATCTGGTTTATTTCACTCAAAATGATGTCATCAAGGTTCATCCATGTTGAAGCATGCACCAAAAACTTCATTCCTTTTCACAGCTGAATAATATTCCACTTGTACACACACACACACACATTTGGTTTATTCATTCATACACTGACAGACACTTTTGTCCATCTTTCAGCATCTGTGAATAATGCTATTATGAACATCATTGTGCAAATATGTGTTCAAATCCAAAGTTAGAACAATTTGAACAACAAAATCAATGATAATATTGTATTATAACCCAAAGAATGAAATAAATATACATGAGGCCACACTAAGAAAAATAAATTTAAAAACAAGTAAGCAAACGAGGGAAAAGAGACAGTTCTTGCTTACACTAGCTTTTCAATTATTGAATGCAGGAGGAATAATGGAAATACAAAATCACATTAGGCAAACTCCACAGTAACAGTCATTCAGGCAAGGAACATCAATAGATGATAAAATCAGTGGGCGAAAGTTTGTTGAGAAATAGGATATTTACATAGTCTCAAAGTATCTCCCCATAAGATACTACCATTACAAAGAAAAATAGTAAGTTCACAGGGGAAAAAACGGGCAGATATCTTCACTTATTGATCAAAGTTAATATCACGTGATAACAGAGATCTCATATATCCCCTCAAGTGTACAATATCATTCCTGTAGTACTTCGGCAAAACGCATAATCTCGATCTAAAATGAGAAAATATCACACATACCCCAATTAAAAGACATTCTATAAAATAACTCACAATACCTTTCAAAACTGCCAAGGTCATAAAGACTGAGCAACAGAATGGAAGAGACTACAGAGACATGACAATTTAGTGCAATGTAGGACCCTGAAATGGATTCTGAACCAGAAAAAGGATATAAGTGGGGAAAATGACAAAATTCAAATAAGGTCCATATATCAGTTACAGTCTTTTACCAATGTTAATTTCCTGGTTTTGATCATGTACTATGGTTATATAAGAGATAAACATGAGGGAAAACTAGGAGAAAGGTCTACAGGAATACTCTATACTATTTTTGCATGTTTTTCTGAAGGTCTAAAAGTATTTCAAAATAGTTAAAAATAAAATAAATAAAATGATAAGACTAATAAATTAAATAAATAAAGTGTTCAGGGGACAGGTGAATGAATATGAATCCCAGAGAAACCTAGGCAGCTGTATTTTGAAATAGCTCCATGATTCTGATACAGGCATCTGGTAGGAGTGTGGGACTCTCAATCAGCAACCAAGGTTTAAAGGAAAGAACAACAGATCCAAACAGAAACCAATTACTGAGAGCCAACTATAGGACAGGCACTATACTATGTTACCAAGATGGATAAGACAGCACAGGACTCTGCCTTCAAGGAGCTCTCACCATCTACTAGTTTTCTTTACAATCAGAGCCTTTTACCTTATCAACACATATTGTCCTCATTTTTGTGCATAAATTGAACTATATTTTTCATTTTGTCTACTTGTAAGCAAAAATAACATACTGTCAATTTTTCTTAAGTATAACACTGTAACTCTACACAGTGCAAACTTCCAGAGACTTGTGTATATTTTCAGTGAACATTTTCCAAGCACAGTTATGTGTATAATTAACAAACCTGTGTATGCTTATGCCTGGGCAACTATCTTTGAACTCTTGTATGTATGTTTTTAAACAATGTATGATCTTTATTTTCAAAAATACAAAACTCGAGAATGTGGAAAAGTAATGTATCTATGCACATCTTTGTTCAAATGTACATACTTTTATTCTATTCCTTTAACTTATTTTCTTAGGATAAATTTTCATGCTTGGAACACTGGGTCAGATGGTATGAGCATTTTCATGGGACTTAAAATGCACTGTCAAATTGTTCTCTAAACTCTACAACTGGACAACCACCAAGCTTAATTATCTTTAAAAGACAAAAAAAAGTTAGTTTTAAAAACATGAAACTATTCTTCTACTTTGTTTAACTAGCACTTCTTTAAGTAATACTGTTTTCTCATAAGTTTCTTTGTGACATACATCATTTCTAAGGCTGGTCTAATCATATTTTACCTATTTCCCTGAAGTCTTTTTGTGATACAGGTCTCAACCTTTACTCTGAAAATTTTTTTTTCAAAAAATCTCCCTATTATTTAGCGTCTTATTTTTTTTTTTAATTTTTCACTGTACATCAATTTCTAAATATTTATACAGGCATACTATGCTGATGTTTAACAAATTACTTATTGTTATCATCATCATTTCTTTCCAGTAGGTTTTGCTTGCCATAAGAAGATAAGCAATTTATATAGTTCCATCATAAAATGCTTCCTTTGTTCTGTCAAATTGCAACCAAGCCAGAGAATGGGAAATGGCCTAAAAATAAAATATATAAGGAAAATTTAAAACTGGAACAGGAACAAAGGAAACACATAGAGAATATTTTCCAGTACTCATAAAGTTACAAAGAGAAAAATTTATTCCCTTTATATTACATAAGAAACATAAATATTTCTTCTTTCCTCCCTAGGCAAAGACACTTTAAATCTCACACAGACAAGAGAAGATCCCACCAAACTTTAATTTCCTTCTCCTTCTGCCATTGTATTGGAGTTCTTCCAAATATTTGCCCTTCCTAGATTACTAAAATAGGATGAGAAACTTCTCCTTTGTAGTGCAATGATTGGAACAGTCCTCTAGTAGTAAAGAAAAATTCTCACGCCTTCAAAGAGGAATTACATTTAGAAGCTGAATCTTAAAAGACAAATACAATTGAAAAATAAAATGATTATTCTTTTATTTTAATTCTGTAATGCACAATTATTTTATTCTTGATTCTCTCACAAACGAATATATATAGTAGATTATAATTTAAGAAATTAAGAAAACCTAAAATTTCTCCATGTCCACTTCAGATACAAAACAGATAATTACTTATATGTTCATATAGAGTTTTCCTTTAAAGTCTTGTCAAAATTCTAATTCTATAGAAAAATAAAGACTCTGCTATTTTTCTAGGTCTTAAATAATCATTAAACTTAAAATCTATACCCCTCCCTCTTTCAAAAATTCCCCTTTATCCAGTCTTGCTAAATGCCTTTTTAAATGCTTAAGTCAAAAAAAATAGCTTTATGCTATATGTTACATTAATCATTCAATAATTTGTTCCAGTCCATTCTTTTAAAAATAGGAATGTATTTGTGCCCCTTCCAAATCTAAAATTAAAGGTTGTCAGGGCAATATTTTTCTTTAAGGGCAATATTTTTCTTTAAAACCAGTAAGTGTACAAATGACCTGTAAAAACCTTCATACATAACAACCAAAAAATTATGTTGCTAATTATAACAATCTCAAACTATTTATCCATTAAAGAGTTGCAAACATGGCTCTTATCACTGCAAAGAGAACCTTGCAGGAATAAATAAAAATAGAAGTCACTTATCTGAATGTTTAGTTCCAAATAAAAATGGATCAATGTTAGCAACAGAAATGCTTCTTTATTGATAAATCTTAAGTATATTGACAAGTTGTACCCTGTGGTCCATAGTTGGCTGGTCTGTTTTCTCAAAATAAAATGTTACACCCAATTTTTTAATGTAACACTTTTTCTAGAAGTTCTTCTAGATGTTGAATTTTAGGATGACTATCCATCAAAAGTTACATGTAACATTTCTTTCCACACTCAGGAAAGCCATACTCTACAAAGAATGCATCTTTATTCTGGAATGGTTAATCAAAGAGGGAAATGTTACCCTCTTAAAAAGCAAACAACCAAAAAAAACTTAAAATCCTTCCTTGTGATAAATACCTATCCCTCAGAAAAGGAATCTGCAACAAAGGCTAGGCAAACAGCATTCTAGTGGAAAGGCCACTGTGGAAATGACTTTGTTATAAGTAAATAAATGTATACTTACGTTCTGATTATAAAAGTAGTATATGCATACTGAAGAAAAATTGGACCACATAGAAAAGCATGAACACTCACATCCCAATGCCTGAGTACTCTTTTTACATCTTGGCACATGTATTTCGAGTCTTTTTTATAGTCCATGTCTGATTCTCTTTTTAAAATATAACTGAGATTGTGCTTCCTTCCATGCCTTGTTCCACTTAATCTCACAACAATTATTTTCTCAAGTTAATTGAAATGTCCTAAATATAAATTGCAATGGTTAAATAATATTCCAACATATATATCCAACCTATATATGTTGGAATATTATTTAACCATTGCAATTTATATTTATATTATATTCCAACAATTATACCTTATAATTCATTCAAACAAGCTCATGATTGAACATTTAGATTGTTTCTGACTTCTGTCATTATAAAAGAAAGTACCTCAATCAATACCTTTATGCATGGCTTTTTTTGCCCACATTTATTAGTTCTTTAAGTCTCTTAGAAGTCGAATTAACAGGTCAAAGGATAGAGACAAGGTTCTTGATACAGCTCATAAAGTTCCTTTCCTGAATTGCCTGTCTATACTTCACAGCAATGTATGAATATTCACTTCAACAAATATTCAACAACATGGTGTGTTAAAATATATTTTGTTAATCTTTGTGGTGAAGACAGTATCTTATTTTAAATGTACATTTGATTACTAAGGAAATTTTTTTATGTGTACTAGTAATTTGTATGTTCTCTTTTGTGCACTCCCTTGTCTATTACATTTTTGCTCTTATCGACTTGTATATATAACAATTTATATTTTATGAATTAATCTTGTCATTTTGATGCAACTCTAGTATTCCTAGCTTGCTTTTCATCTTCTTTTAAGTTTTATGTCCTAAAAATGATTTTAAATTTAAAATACACTCTTCATATTCTACAGAGATGTATATAGCCAATTACAATTTATAGAAGGTGAAATTCTACAATATATAAGTATTCCTTATACGATTTCCAAAATTTCTTTAACAGTTCTTCTTGACAGGACATGGTCTAAACTATGGGATTACTAAAAAAAAAAAAAAAAAAAAAAAACTCTCTATATCTATATCTATATATATCCCTTATTATTACCACCTCCTTCAAACATATCCAAGCGTGATAAATAGGTTTCAAATGTTCTTATTTGGGTTTAAAGCACTTCAACATATTTTATATGACAAAAGCAATGAAAATTAAAAACATTTCACTGAGGACTTAGCTAGGCCAGGTGTCTTATTACCACAGAATGGACTGTCACTTAAGATATCAAAAAACTCTGTTTTTAAAACAATAGCTATACTAACAAGCACAGTTTAAAAACTAACAGCTTTGAAAAGTCCCTCCCTGAGAGGGCCAATTTCAGTATAAGATAAAACCGAATATTGTAAGTATGACTCTTTTAACTGCATAAACAGCAAATGGAGAGAAGAAAAAACAAAACAAACAAAAAATTAAGATGTCAAATAAATATCAATTAAAACGTTGTATCTACTCACATACAAAAAAGCAATTTACACAATATACTTACACATAAAATCATAATGCTACTAATACTAAAGAGCTGACCTCAGCTTTCCTAAAATCAATTTTTAAGATTACTGAAGCTTAAGAATTAAATAAGACCTGTGAAATTTTTGCTTTCAAAAATAAGTAAACTTATCAAAAATATAGCTTGCTATATTTAAACAATACATTTCAATTTACGAAAATGCTTTATCCATGAAGTGTTCTAATCAATCTAGCTGCGTGTTATAATTCCTATTTGTCACATAAAATACATATAGTCAGAATAGTACATGAGTGACCATAAAGCTAATTACAGAGCAGAGCTCCTACTCTAGAGACCTTTCTATTACACTCACTATCTCTTTACAAAAAATGTCTATAAGAGCTGAGCTTGCATTTTAGCATAATGGAAACTGCTGAGTACCTTGGAGATACCTGAATAAAAATAATAAAAAGCACTAATAAAAGATATAAACTAGTCACAAAAAATTCAACTCAAATTAATTTAATCCTAAGTAAATTGCATTCAAATCCAAACACTGACACAAATTTTTACTTATCCCATCAGCTAAATTTGTTTGCTGATATCTCATACTGAGAAGGGAAATGTACACTGTAATACCTGTGGAAGTATCAAGTTGTGCAACATTCCTAGAGGACAACTTATAATAGCTATTGATATATATATATACACTTAAATATACCTTAAAATATGCTTTAATACAGAAATTCCATTGCCAGAGGAGTTTACCCTATGACTACACCTAAATATTCACCAAAATAATATGTACAAGGAGGTTGCAGCATTCTTTATTAGGATGAGAATTCAGATTGGGGCAAGGGAGAAAGTAGAAACAATCAAATATAGATCAATAGGGAGCTAGTTAAACAAATTGTTTCATTCATCTAATAGAATTCTATGTAACCATTAAAAAGTATGTTTATATTCGTTTTTTCTATTTTTGAAACCTATATTTTAAGTCCTTGATTCTTTCCCTTTATTTACCTGTTTTCAGATTGAGTTAGTTCCTTAGTATCCTCTAAATGCAATCGATGATACGCATGTATATATATATAAAACCTGTTTGTGAAGCCCAGACCACATCCTCTCTCCTTCTCTCATCTAATTTCTGCTCCTTATATTTCTGGAACAGATATGTGGGTAGGGGAGTGGTCTTGCTCAAAGTGAAGTACCACCACAACAAACTTCAATTAGCAATTTAAATTTATTGAGCTCCTATCATGTAACACAGAGCATGGTTCCTTGGGCATATTAAGCCCTTAATAAATATTTCTTAAATTCATTAACGTGTGAACAATTTTCAAAACATCAGTGTATTAAGCACTTAAACTGAGGGGTAGGAATGTCATTGCTCGTCTTAGTAACAGTACACATAATAAATCTATTTAGAATACTGTTAAATTTAAACTCCTTGTCACTGGTTCTCTTTCTTTTAGGCTTTAACTTTGTGTTTGTACAATGGAGTGTATACTTAGAATCTCTAATACAACAGGATCCAATTACATTTAAAGGAGATGACCATTAAGGTGAGCAGACATTGACCCCAAGGATCAATGGGTAATCAGCACTCTTCCAAGTCATAAAAAGTTAAAACAAAGTATCCGCTGATATGTGGTTGCAGCTTGCACTATTTGGTTTTTTGCCTTTTAACTCTTTTTCTTTTAAAAAGTCATCAATGCCAACTCTGATGCCAATTTGGCATATCATTTTCTAAGAATCCATAACACCATCACAATGTTTAAAGTTGTTTCCAAACATGTCCTTCAAGAATTTTTTTCCATACATCCTGATTTTAAGGAACCCTTAGTGGCTCTAATTATGTTTCCCATATACTCCAATGACCCAACCAGGCCTAGAGAATTCTGTAAGATCCTGGCTCATACCTACTTCTTTGGCCCTATCCTATACCACCACATTCCCAATGGAGCGCTCCACTTCATTCCACTGGCCTCCTTCCAGCCACTTCTGCTGGTTGTGCTCATCCTACTACTTTCCAGGGTAGTTCCCTGGGACTGGGCCACCCTACCCTCCCTTCTTCACTGAGTTTCTGCTCTTTTCCTTAGAAGCCCAGCTCTATATCACTTCTTAGGGGAGCCTTTTATGACCTTCCAACTAGGGCAAATTCCCCTAGGAGAGGGTCTTTGAGTACCTTGCACTCCTTCACAACAATGATCACAGGTGCCATTTTTCACATTTGCTTGAGCAATTAACTGATCATCTGTCTTCCCCACTATGTCTAAAGCTCCATAAGGGAAGGTAGCATGCCTGATTTTGTTCACATGTATTCCCAGTGCTTGGCACTTCTATATCCTAAGCACTGTAAAAGGCATTTTAGATGTGCTGTTTATTCTTCACAGCAAACTGGGATGGGAACCATATTAATTTATAGATGAGATAACAAGCTCAGATAGATACAGAATCAGTAAGAAGCAAACTTGCAAAGACTACAGTGTCAGTAGGAATCCAAGACAGGATAAACTCATCCCTCTCTGACCTTAAAGATCATATTCTTTGTCTCCCTCCTTGTTGCTTTTACAATATACCTATCTCATATGTCTATCTCAATTTGTTTGCATGTGAAATATTTCAAACATGAGAGAAACAAAGAGACTCCTATAACGAATACTCGTGTACCAACCTTCCAGCTTTTAAAAATCTTAACATTTTGCCTTATTTCCCTTTTAAATAAAATATTACAGATACAGCAAAGTCTCCTGTGGAAACTTCTAGGACCCTATTCCCTTTCTTCCCTCCAAAAAGTTATCCACTATCTTGAATTTGGGTTTTCTATTCTCATGCATGTTTTATACTGTTACTACATATATATCCATACACAACACACAAATTGCTTTGCATGTTTTTAGATGTTATGTAAATGTTATCATTCCATAATTTACTTTTTTGTTCAATGCTGTTTTTGAGAACATACATAGCTCTATTTCATTCTTTTTCATGGCTGAATTTTATTCTATGGTTTGAAGAGATTCAAACTTATCCATTCTTTTTTATAAGAACTTTCATTTTATATGAAAATGTAATTATGTAACAGTTATCAGCAAAGCTGAATATAATAAGTATGCACACTTGGTATTAGTTTTCAAATTTGCAATAGACAAAGAAATCCTATTATATGATTTACACAGCTGTTCAAGCAAGCACAAGAAAACTCTGGTTCAGTTTGTATAAACTATGAAAAAGATAAGGACAAACCATCCTTCTATCTCAAGTTAAGCAGGTTTCCAATGGCAGCTTTTAACACCACAAAATAAAGACAATAGTCTTTCTATTATAAAACACTTCTTTTTAGTCCATATATGTTTTGAATAATCTTGTTATAGTACGTTTCTGCTGCAACCGACCATGTTTAGTATAAATCTGTTATGGTAGTCAACAGCAGCATCAATAGAATTATAAGTAGTAGTTTCAGTGCTATTTTCAGAATCTACAAAATCCCAATGCTACTGCCAGGCAAGTAAACACTGACGCTGCAAAATAAGGAATTGTCTCAAGTCTGTTACACTCCATCAGCATTTTTAAGTAGGCAACTTCAATGTGAAGTTTATTACTGGTCTCTGAAATAACACTTTTGCTTTGGGTATCCTTTTTGGTAAGTTCTGTGGTTGCTTCCATAAATTTCTTTTCTTGATCAGTAAACATATCTGTTACATATCTGCTCCTTTGTATGCTGATATCCAATTTATTAACTGCTCTAATTCAAATGGTTTCACACCTCAGTGGTTTCACTTGATCTAATTCTTTTCCATTTTCTTGTTCTCTGCTCTGTTTTCCAAATTCATTTTTCACTAGGATGACCATGCTGGGTTGTTTTGTTTTTGTTTTTGTTTTTGTTTTTTTTGCTGGAGTCCAAATGAGCCAAGTCCATATGGTACTGTTATTTCTTGTTGAGATTGAGAGGCCATCTCCTTATAGATAGTGTTCTAGTTTGCTACCTGCCAGAATGTAATATACCAGAAACGGAATGACTTTTAAAAAGAGGACTTTATTAAGTGGCAAGTTTACAGTTAGTTCTAAGGCTGTGAGCATGTCCAGATTAAGGCAAGTCTATAAAAATGTCCAAATTAAGGCACCAACAAGAGGTTATCTTCACTCAAGAAAGGCTGATGAAGTTCAGGGTTTCTCTCTCAATTGGAAAGGCATGCAGCGAACATGGCAACATCTACTAGCTTCCTCTCCAGGCCTCCTGCTTCATGAAGATCCCCCGGGGCATTCTTCATCTCCAAAGGTCACTGAATGATAGACTCTCTGCCTCTCTTCAAAATGCTTCCTGTTTTAAAGGATTCCAGTAAACTAATCAAGTCCCACCTGGAATGGGTAGAGTCACATCTCCCTCTAATGAATGGTTAATACCAACTATTGGGCAAGTCACTTATCTGTGGAGATAATCTAATCAAACTGGCACAGATAGTATACGGGCTGACATTTGAAAAATTGGGTAATGCTGATACAATAATTTCTACTTGTGCTTTGTCAAATCTATGCATTCCACAGTGCTGAAACAATGCATAGGTATCAAAAGTTAATTTTCTTTGTTATAAAAGAATTATATCCACTCACCTCATATCATATCCTTCTTGGCTATGGTGGTTAAAAAATTTTTTTTATGGTAAAGAAATCTTTGGTTGCTCTTCATTGACATGTGAGAGGGCAGGGGCTACCAGCCCCCCTTGACAGAAAAGGAAGCAAGGACTCAGAAAGAAGCCTGGTGGGAAAGCGAGTCTTTCAGAGCACAAAGGGCTTGGTCCTCTTCCTAGTCTCCACTCTTTCCCCCTACCTGCAAGGGCCCAAAGAGGCTGCCAGGTCATTGGTGCTGGAAAAGAGGGCGTGGCACTCCGGCCTCACAGTGGGCAGGTGCAGGTCTGACACATGGCATTGTGTCCCTACAGCACACCGCATTGTGACTTTTCTCCTCTCCTCAAGACCAGTGAGAAAGCCTGCAGGGATTAGAAATCCAGCGGCACTGGCTGCCCTCTAAAAGCAGGAGTCACTAAGCCCAGTGATTCCTCATGCCTGTTCATTCTTTTTTGATGGTCATTTACGTATTTGATATTTTACAATATCAAATTTAAGTATTTGATATTTCACAATTACAGACAATGCTGCAATGAACCTTTCTTAGTATGTCTCCTTGTAATTGTTTTTCCAGTGTATTTCACTAACAAGTAAAATTGATGAGACGGGTATGTGTCTTCATCCTCACTAAAAAATACAAAATTGCTCACCAAAGTGGTGATAATGCAGTTTCATTTTTAATCTATTAAAGATTAAAGAGATCTAGGTTATCTACTCCAGAAACTGAATCTTATTATCCTCTTCTACCACCATGACTAACTCACAGCCATGTCTCCATGAAGAGCACAAAGTACTTAATGCTTATGAAATAAAATTAATATTCAAATCAAGAAATAGGAATGCAGCTATAGATTTAGTAAAATTACTCTGTGCTGTACATGAAGAATTTATATTAAAAATATATTTTAATAATCTTCATGACAATCTAAAAGAGTAGGTTGTTTTGCTATCCCATCTTGCTATCTGAGAGACCAAATTTTCCTTCGTAACTCTCATTTTAAGAATTTTTCTGGCTGTTTTCACATATTTATACTTATAGGCAAAGTTTAAAATCAAGCACATACCTTAAAATATAATAGCAAGAGTTAATAACTCTTTTAATTTCATAATAACAAGCATCTAGTGTTTTCCAATGTTATTTTGTATCTAAAATACTCTTTGTACCTCTAAGAAGTCAAGAGAGGCTCTAGCCATTTTCACTCTTTTTAGGTTCCCAGTATATGAAGGAAAAAAAAAAAGAAGCCAAAATACAGTTAAAATAATTTATGGTATATTTTATAGTTTGATGTTTTTAACACACATACAGAAAACACATACCTATGTATATAATATTAATTGGGAATAAGAATAAAAATTTTTAATTTAAAGCCTTCTATGAATGTAAGCCCCAAACAAACTGACCTATAGGATTCCATCCCATGAGAATTCTCTCTCACTTTCTATCTTCTGTTACCCACTTCACAAAATTTAATAAACTGAAGTAAAGCTCCCATTGACCTGCTAATTATCAAATTTTCACTTTTGGCTGTAATAATAATAATAATAATAATAATAGCTATAAGATAAATGGTGGTGGTCAGAATTCCTCATGAAAATTTAATTTTAATAGCCCCATTTTAAAAGCTACTATGCAAAGTGAGTTGCCTATTAAGTTACATCTCTTAAAACGTAGAAAAGATTAAGGAGAAGGTAGGAGCGCTCTATTTTTTCCCCATAATTGTTTCATTATATACAATTTATTTTGTTCTTTTGTAGCCTAAATCAACTGATTCTTAAAGTTACCATGAGCTTTTAGATCAGGTGCTCATGGTTTCTGCAAGCTTTACTAGCTCCTAAAAGAGAAAGAATGCCCTTGTTAATAATGTTTGAACCAGGTTTTAGCTATAAACCCATGCTCTTTAAAGATATTAACTTGGCACTACTTTAATGAAAAAGTAAAGCTTACAACAAGAACAGCTGATTGTAATACACAGACCTCAACCCAGAAGAGGGTTAGTGTTTCGTTTTCTCCATCCCAAATATGCTCAAATTGTTACTGGTAGTTTTTTAGTTTTCAAATTGATGAGATTTAAAAGTTTCTGTGAAGAACACCTTTGTTACTGCTACATGAAACCTATGACTAACAGACTGACTCACAGTAAATATTTACATTCAGAAATATTTTTCTTTTATTAGCACCTGTGACTTAAAACAAACAACCACTTAGGACCTGAGGCATCCTTAATGTTGGAAAGTTACAAGAGTGTTTAGACTTATTTGGAGTTATTGAAGACTCAAGGGCCTTAGAACTTAGGAAAATCCACAAACTGTAAAGAGTTTAGTTTAGTTTTCCCTTTTAACTAAAAACTATAATTATACCCAGCAATTCAATTCTTGGCAAAAGTGAGGTTCAAATTTTAATTGAATCAAGGGTATTATGAGAATTTATTATTAGCCCTGCTTTAACATGGAAACAATATTCATATTTCATTGATGAATATGTTAACTTTAATCAGTTTACTGCTAAATATAAGAGACTTCTGAAATAAAATAAGATGAAAAATGCTTAACATTATCTGAGTCATGAATCTGGGCATTTGAAAACTTTGATTTTAGGGAAAGCACATCTAAACTGTAGCTGTAAGATGTTCCTTACTATACATATTTTATTACTGAAGAATTTTAGTGTATTAGAAACTACCAGAATGGAGTTAATCAGTAGCCAGATTATCTGTATTTTCTCACTATGGGAAATTCTATCTTAACTGACTTTACCACTATAAGCTTATTTAAAAAAAAAAATCACAAAGAAAGCTGCAAATTTATTTTGTTTTAATTCTTATTTATTAGATATCTTTAATAACAAAAGCAGTACATGCTTCTTGTAACAAATCAATAATATAAATATAAATGCAATTTAAAAACATCTATGTGGGACAGGATATCCAGGGGTGAAAGTCTCTCTGGCGGCATGAGAGATGACTCCCAGGGATGAACCTGGCCCTGGCACCATGGGATCAATAATGCCATCCTGACCAAAAGAGGGAAAAGAAGTGGAACAAATAAGGTATCAGTGGCTGAGAGAGTCCAAATAGAGTCGAGAGGCTACAATGGAGGTCACTCTTATACATGCTTCAGCTAGACATTGCTACCTATTATAACTTGCCAAACCCCAACCCAAACCATTCCTGACAATCCTAAAGAATATCTAGGACATTATTTAAGATTCTACACAGGTTCATGTACTAGGGTAACTCTCCAAAACCTACAACCTCCAGATGGGTCCCTGGACCAGATATTTCTTGAAATGCAGAGGGGCCAGCCCTTCCTGATCATCAACTAGTTCCATCCCCCTATTCCATTTGTTCATAATCCCTATTATCAACAACCCCTTCCAACATGAAAAAGCTAGAATGGCCATAGCCCAAACACCCCTAAAGAGTGGGAGAGAGATCAAAGGTGATGGTGGAGTTATACAAAGGTCGGGTTTAACAAATGAATATGATTGCAACTAATTGTTGTGATGTACTTT
>PVIY010030920.1:0-30421 GCA_004026745.1 Myrmecophaga tridactyla | reverse complement strand
GTTTTCTGTCTTTTCATATCTGTCTCTACTGTTCCCTTTAGTATTTCTTGCAGAGCTGGTCTCTTGATCACAAATTCTCTCAGTGATTTTTTGTCTGAAAATGTTTTAATTTCCCCCTCATTTTTGAAGGACAATTTTGCTGGATATAGAATTCTTGGTTGGCAGTTTTCTCTTTTAGTACCTTAAATATGTCATCCCAATGTCTTCTCACCTCCATGGTTTCTGCTGAGAAATATGCACAGATTTATTGGGTTTCCCTTGTATGTGATGGATTGCTTTTCTCTTGCTGCTTTGAAGATTCTCTCTTTTTCTTTGACATCTGACATTTTGATTAGTAAATGTCTTGGAGTACGTCTATTTAGATCTATTCTCTTTGGGGTATGCTGCACTTCTTGGATCTGTAGTTTTACGTGTTTCATTAGAGTTGGGAAATTTTCAGTGATAATTTCTTCCATTAGTTTTTCTCCTCCTTTTCCCTCTCTTCTCGTTCTGGGACACCCACAACACATATATTCTTTTGCTTCATATTGTCATTCAGTTCCCTGAGACCTTGCTCATATTTTTCCATATATTTTCTTTTGCTTGTGGGATTTCAGATGTTCCATCCTCTAGTTCATTAATCCTATCTTCTGCCTCTTGAAACATACCATTGTAGGTTTCCATTGTTTTTTTCATCTCTTTTACCTTACCTCTCATTCCCATAACTTCTGCGATTTGTTTTTTTCAGACTTTTGATTTCTTCTTTTTGTTCATTCCTTGCCTTCTTTATATCCTCCCTCAATTAATTGATTTGGTTTTTGATGAGGTTTTCCATGTCTGTTCATATATTCTGAATTAATTGTTTCAACTCCTCTATCTCATTTGAACTTTTGGTTTGTTCCTTTGACTGGGCCATATCTTCAATTTCCTAGTGTGATTTGTTATTTTTTGCTGGCGTCTAGGCATTTAATTACTTTATTTATTCTGGAGATTGCTTTCAGTTCTTTTACCTAAGATTTTCTTGCTGGATGGATTTGTTGTCTATCTGTTCTTTGACATTCAGTTCAGCTTTTTCCGGACCTCTAGCTTAGGTTTTGTTTAACAGAGGATAATTTTTCAGTTCTTGTTTTCTTGTTTCTTGCCAAGCCTGTATGGTGCCTTTTCCCCCCACCCTTACGTGGGTCTAGTTTTATATTATATACCCCAGCCGGATTTTCCTGGACCAAACTGGCCTCCTATCTGGAGGAAAGAGTCACCTGCATCGGTTTCCGTGAGGATGAGACACAGCAGGTTGAAAGACTTTCCTGTGAAGTCTCTGGACTCTGTTTTTCTTATCCTGCCCAGTATGTGGCGCTTGTCTGCCTTCAGGTCCCACCAGCATAAGATGATGTGGTACCTTTAACTTTGGCAGACTCTCCCTGTTGGGGGTGTGGTGGAGACAGAGGAAAGGTTGTAGGCTGGTTTTAATGGCTTCAAATTACCAAGCCCTGGTGTCTCAATTCCTTGAGGGAGGGATTCCTCCTGAGTTGGGCTTCACCCCTCCCCTGGGGAAGCCACAGGCTCCAGAGAAGCCCTCAAACAAGCTTGTTTCTGCCTATGCTTGGGGCAGTTGCAGCCTGAGAAGCCCTGCTGCTGTATCCAAAGGCAGTCAAGCCTTTGTAGAAACAAAGCCACAAAATCCTCTGTTTCTTTTTTTGTTTTCTTTTTCCGTCAGCCCTGCTCCTTTGGTTGGTGGCAAAAATGAGCGACCTCTTTTTTGACCAGGTTCACCTGAGCTGGGGGCCTGTTTTTAGTTGTCAGAATTTGTTACTTAATTCCGCAATTGGGTTTTGGTTGGGCTCAGCTCCTGCTGCTGGTAAAGTCTCTTTCCTTTCCCCTCTGGGCAGCAGCCTGTGAGGGAGGGGCACCGACCACCGCGGCTTTGGGGACTCGCAGTTCTGGGGGGCTCCCAGCTGGTTCAGCTGGTCCAAACTGGGGTACACTATGTGTCTGGTTACTGACGTGGCCCCAGGAGCTGTTCTGTACTGTTTTTGGTTATTTAGTAGCTGTTCTGGAGGAGGATCTAAATCGAGCACACTGCTAAGCCCCATCTTGGCCCAGAATGCAGTATTTGTTCTTTTGTTTCTGTGCGCATTTACACAACATAAGTCTCTTGTTCATTCACCTTCATTGCATGACTCACAACTTTGTTTCTTTCTGTAGCTGCACAATATTCCATCGATTTTATATACCACAGAACACCTTTCAATGAATGCCATATTGAAGGTATTCACTTTCATTATGGCAGTATTTCTTATTCCCCCCCCCCCCCCGGTGAGCCACCATCTCTTCTATCTGTTCCCTTATATTTAAATTCAAACTCATTGAGTAACTATTCACCTATCTCTAGCATAGGTGTACCTCTATGTCCGCTATAAACTACATTGTGACCCTTGGAGTTTACCAGAGTCATAGTAGAAAATCATACAATATTATACTTCTGTGTCTGGCTTATTTCATTCAGCATTATGTCCTCAAGGTTCATCCATGTTGTCATTTGCTTCAGGACCTCATTTTGTCTTACTGCTCCATGATATTTCATCGTGTGTATATATCACATTTTGTTTATCCACTTGCCTATTGATGTACACTTGGATTATTTCCATATTTTGGCAATTTTAAATAGCACTGCTGTGAACATTGGTATGCAAATGTCTGTTCATGTCACTGCTTTGAGACCTTCTGGGTGTGTCCAAGTATTGGTATTGCTGGGTCATGGGGCTATTTCTGAGGAATTGTCAAACTTTTCTACAGTGGCCACAACATTATACATTCCCACCAACAGTGAATAAGTGTTCAAATTTCTCCACATCCCTCCAATATTTGTAGTTTTCTGTTTAACAGCAGCCATTTGCTGTGTGAGGTGATATGTCATTGTAGTCTTGAGTTGCATTTCCCGTATAGCTAATGAAGAAGAGCATCTCTTCATGTGCTTTTTAGCCATTTGTATTTCCTCTTTGGAGAAATGTCTATTCATATCCTTTGCCCATTTTATAACTGGGTTGTTTGTTTTTCTGTTGTTGATTTGTATAATTTCTTTATGTACAGAGAATAGCAAACCTTTATCTGACATGTGGTTTCCAAATATTTCCTCCCATTGACTTGACTGGCTCTTTACCTTTTTGACAGATTTTTTTGAGGAACAGAAGCTTTTGATTTTGGAGAGTTCTCATTTATCTATTTTTTCTTTTGTTTCTGGTGCTTTGGGTGTAAAGTTCCAGAAGCTACCTCCTTTTACTAGGTCTTGGAGATGTTTCCCTTAATTTTCTTTTAGGAGTTTCATGGTACTGGGTCTTATATTTAGGTCTTTGATCCATTTTGAATTATTATTATTATTATTTATTATTATTTTTTTGCATGGGCAGGCACTAGGAAATGAACCCGGGTCTCCAGCATGGCAGGTGAGAACTAAACGTTGAATTAATTTTTGTATAGGGTGTAAAGTAGCGGTCCTCTTTCATTCTTTGGCTATTGATTTCCAGTTCTCCCAAGCCCATTTATTGAAAAGACTATTCTGACCTAATTCAGTGGATTTGGGGGCCTTGTTGAAGATTATTGACCATAGATTTGATGGTCAATCTCCATGCTCTCGATTTGGTTCCATTGGTCAGTACTTCTATCTTTGTGCCAGTACCATGCTGTTTTGACCACTGATTTTATAGTAAGCTTTAAAGTTTGGAAGTGTTAGTTCTCCCACTTTGTTTTTCTTTTTAGGATATATCTTTAACAATTTGAGGTCCCTTTCCCTTCCAAATAAATTTAATATCAAGATTTTCCAAGTGCTCAAAATAATTAGTTTGTTGGTATTTTGATTGGTATTTCATTGAATCTGTAGACTCAATTGGGTAGAATTAACATCTTGATGACGTTCAGCCTTCTTCTGCTCACAAGCGCAGAATGTCTTTTCATCGATTTAGAACTTTTGTGATTTCTTTTAGCCATGTTTTATAGTTTTCTGTGTACAAGTCCCTGACATCTCTGGTTAAGTTTATTCCTAGGTATTTCATTCTTTTGGTTGCTATTTTGAATGGAATTTTGTCCTTAATTGTCTCCTTAGTTAGGTCATTACTTGTGTATAGAAACATTACTGATTTTTGTACATTCTCTTTTTTCCTACCACTTTGCTCAAATAGCTTTATTGTAGATTCCTCAGGGTTTTCCAAGTATAGGTCATGTCATCTGCATAAAAGAAGTTTTACTTCTTCCCTTCCTATTTTGATGCCTTTTATTCCTTTGTTGTGCCTGATTGCTCTAGCTAGAACTTCTAGTACAGTGTTAAATAATAATGGTAACAGTGGGCATCTTTGTCTCATTTCCAATCTTAGGGACAATGCTTTCAGTCTCTCCCCATTGAGTATGATGTGGCTATGGGATTTTCATTCATATATGCCCTTTATAATATTGAGAAAGTTTCCTTTGATTCCTACCTTTTCAAGTGTTTTTATCAGGAAAGGATGCTGAATTTTGTCAAATGCTTTTCAGCATCAATTGATATGATCATGTGATATTTCCCTTTCGAATTGTTGATGTGCTATATTACATTGATTGTTTTTCTTATGCTGAACCACCCTTATAGCATTCATAGTATAAACTGCATTTGGTCACGATGTATAATTCTTTCACTGTGTCATTGATTTGATTTACTAGTATTTTTTTAGAGAATGTTTGTATCTGTGTTTATTAGGTATATTGGTCTGTAGCTTTCCTTTCTTGTAGTGTCTTTATCTGGTTTTGGTATTGGAGTGATGTTAGTGTCATAAAATTAGTTAGGTACTCTTGCTTTTTCCTCGGTTTTTTGAAATAATGTGAGCAGGATTGGTGTTGTTTGTTTTTTGAAGTATTTAATAAAATTCCCCTGAGAAGCTATCTGGCCCTGGGCATTTTTTTTTGTAGGAAGATTTTTAATGACAGTTTTAATCTTCTTATATGTCATTGGTTTGTTGAGATCTTCTATTTCCTCTCGAGTCAGTGCAGGCAGCTTGTGTATTTCTAGGTATTTGTCCATTTTATCTCAGTTGTCTTGTTTGTTGGCGTATAGTTAGTTGTTCATAAAATCCTCTTATGATTTTTTTAATTACTTTAGGATCCATGGTAATGACTCCCCTCTCATTACTGATTTTGTTTATTTGCATCCTCTCTCTTTTTTACCTTTGTCAGTGTAGCTAAGGGTCAATAAATTTGATTGATTTTCACAAATAATCAACTTTTGGTTTTGTTAATTCTTTCTGTTGATTTTTTTTTGTCCTCCAGTTCATTTATTTCTGCTTTAATCTTTGTTTTCACTGTTTCTCTGTTTGCTTTGGGGTTAGTTTGCTGTTCTTTCTCTAGTTCCCCTAGGTGAGTGGTTAAGTCCTTAATTTTTGCTCATTCTTTTTTTTAAACATAGGCATTTAGGGTCTATAAATTTCCCTCTCAGCCCTACCTATGCCACATCTGATAATTTCTGATATGTTGTATTCTCATTTTTATTTGTCTCCAGATATATCCCGATCTCTCTAGCAATTTCTTCTTTGTCCCACTGATTGATTAAGAGTGTGGTTTTTAATATCCATGTATTTGTGAAAAGTTCTGGTTCTTTGGTGGTTATTAATTTTCAGTTTCATTCTGTTGTGGTCAGAGAACATGCTTTGACTTATTTCAGTCATATTAAATTGATAAAGACCTGTTTTGTGTCCCAATATATGGTCTAGTCTGGAGAACATTCCATGAGCTCTAGAGAAGAATGTATATCCTGGTGTTTTGGGTGTAGTGATCATTGTATGTCTGTCCAGTTCATTTATCACATTGTTCAGGTTTTCTATTTCCTTTTTGATCCTCTGTCTGGTTGCTCCTTCTATATAGGAGAGTAGTGTATTTAAGTCTTTCACTATTATTGTTGAAATATCTATTGCTCCCTTCAGTTTTGCAATGTTTGCCTCAGGTTATTTGGAGCGCCTTGATTGGGGGCATAAACATTTATGGTTGTTATTTTTTTCTCGGTGAATTGCCCTTTGTATTAATACATAGTGTCCTTCCTTGTCTCTTATGACATCTTTACATTTAGAGTATATTTTATCTTGTATTAATAAAGCTACTCCTGCTTTCTTTTGGTTACAGCTTGCACAGAACATGTTTTTCCATTCTCTCACCTTCAATCTGTGTCCTTGGGTCTAAGATGAGGCTTTTGTAAGCAGCATATACATGAATCATATTTTAAAGCCATTCTGCCATTTGGTATCTTTTAATTGGTGAGTTTAATCCGTTAACGTTCAAAGTTATTACTGTAAAAGCAATTCTTGCATCCACCATCTTATCCTTTTAGGTTTTTTTTTTTTTATGTCTGATCTGTATTTTCTTTTTCCTCTCTCCCTTTTTATCCTTTAAGTTGCCCTTATTGATACTGTTCAGTTTTTTGCCTTCCTTCAGACCTCCCTCTCCTATCTTTTTCTTTTCTTTTTTCTTTTCCAGCCATTAGAACTTCCATTAGTATTTCTTGTAGGGTAGCTTTTTTAATGGCAAATTCTCTCAACCTTTGCTTGTTTGAGAAGACTTTAATTTCTCCCTCAATTTTGAAGGACCGTTTGGCTGAATAAAGGATTCTTGGCTTGAAGTCTTTCTCTTTCAGGATCTTAAATATATCATACCACTGTCTTCTCCCCTCCATTGTGACTGCTGAGTAGTCCAAAATCAGTGTTATATGGTTTTCCTTCTATGTAATGAATCGTCTTTCTCTTGGTGTTTTCAGTATTTCAGCTTCTCTTCAGCATTTGACAGTGTGATTAGTATGTGTCTCGGAGTAGGTCTATTTGGATTTATTCTGTTTAGGGTTCATCGGGTATCTTTGATTTGCGTATTTGTGTCTTTTATAATAGTTGGAAAGTTCACCCCAATATCTCTTCTACTAACTTTCCTAGTCCTTTACTCTTCTCTTTTTCTGGGACACCAGTGATTCTTGTATTTGTGCTCTTTGTGTTGTCCATCATTTCCCTGAAGTCCTGTCCTATTTTCCCCATCTTTCTTGCTGGTTTGTTCTTTTATGTATTCTACTTCAGTTGTTCTTCTAGCTCACTTAGTCTTTCTTTTGCCTCTTCAAATCTACTGTTGTGTGTCTCTAGTATATTTTTAATTTGGTCTCCAGTATCTTTCATCTCTGTGAGATCCACTGTTTTTCTATTTGTTCTTTCATATTCTTCTTTATGCTCTTTAAGTATCTGTTTGATATTCCTTTATGTCATTATGAACATTGTGGATTAGTTGTTCCAAGTTCCGTGTCCCTCCAGTGTTTTAATTTGATCATTTAGCTGGGCCATATCTGCCTGAATCGTCATGTGTTTAATGATTTTTGTTGTGTTTGGGGCTTATATTTATCTTGATGAGGTTATTTTGTAGGTTGATTTCCTTGACTCTTCAATGGTTTTGTATTTGGTGTGCCGGTTTGAAACTGTTGTATACCCCAGAAAGGCCATGTTCTTTAATCTGATTCAATATTGTTGGGTGGGATCTTTTTGATTAAGTTGTTTCCATGGAGATGTGATTCACCCAGTTGTAGGTGGGACCTTTTGATTATGTGGTTGCCATTGAAATTTGTCTCCACCCATTCAAGGTGGGTTGCTTGCTGGAATCCTTTCGGAGGGAATCATTTTGGAAAAAACTTCAGAACTGACACAGAGAGAGATGTTTGGAGATGCAGAAAGAAAACACCCTTGGGGAAGCCATTTGAAAGGAGAAGCCAGGAGAGAAAGCTGGCAGACATTGCCATGTGCCTTCCCAGCTGACAGAGAAATGCTGAATATCATTGGCCCTTTTCTGAGTCCAAGTATCTCTCTCTGATTGCCTTAGTTTAGACATTTTTATGGCCTTAGAACTATAAACTTGTAACTTAATAAATTCCCTTCATACAAAGCCAACTCATTTCTGATAATATTGCATTTCTGGCAGTATTAACAAACTAAAACACTTGGGTTTACACTGATTTTCAGTAATTACTTGGCTTATCAGTAATTACTTGCTGAACTAAGGTCCAAATATCCTGGAGGGGATGCAGTTTTACTTCAGTCTTCTCAACAGATGGCAATCTTGAGTCACCTCTTCCTTCAGTCCCACCTTTCCCAAACTGGTGGACTGCTGAGCAACGTGGGGGTTAGAGGGAGCACTAGCTATTTCTGGACAACTGGTCCTGACAGGCCAAGAAGGGCTTCTCATTCCCTCAGGGAACCAGCCTGCTGTATTGGATGTGATTGTAAATGAATGTGACTGTAAATAGAGTTATTTTCTTAATTTTCTGTTCAGATTTTTCATTTTTTCTTTTTTGTTTTTATTTTTTCCCTCTTCTAGATTGTTCATTTTTATTGTATGAAAATAGAACTGATCTTTGTATTTTGATCTTGCATTCTACAAGTTTGCTGCATTCATTTATAAGCTTCAGTAGTTTTTTTTTGGATTCTTTAGTGTTTCCATATATAAGCTCATGTCATCTGTGAATAGAGAAAGTTTTACTTCTTCTTTTCTTATTTGGTTGCCTTTTATTTGTGTTTCTTACTTAATTGTTCTGGCTAAAACTTCCAGTACAATGTGAATAGAAGTGGCAAAGTGAGCATCTTGTCTTATTCCTTCTAAAGGGGAAGGCTTTCAGTCTTTTAGCTGTAGGTTTTCCAAAATTGCCTCTTATCATGTTGAGAAAGTTCCCCATATTCCTAGTTTTCTGGGGGATTTTATCATGAAAGGGTTTAGATTTTGTCAGATGCCTTTTCTGTATCAATTCAGATGATCATGTGTTTTTTTTTTCCCTGTATTTTATTAATGTGATGTCTTAGTTTCCTACTGGTAAAACAATCCCATACAGTGGGTTGACTTAAACAATGGGAATTTGTTGGTTTTTGGCTGGGAGAAGTCCAAAATTGAGGTGTCAGCAAGACTTGTTTTCTCCCTCAAGACCATGGCATTCTTGGGGCTGGCAGCCAGCAATCCTTGGTCCTTGGCTTCTTGTCACATGACAGTGCACATGATGATGTTTTCTCCTTTCTTCTCTGGGTTCTGTTGTTTCCTGACTGCTTCCCATGTTTTTGCACATGTCTGAATTTCATTCTGTTTATAAAGCACTTGAATAATACAGATTAAAGCTTAATTCATTCATTTGGGCTGTACTTTAACTGAGTAACATATTTTAGAGATCTGATTTACAATAGGTCCATACACTCTGGAATGCAGGCAGATACCAAGAACATGTCCAAACTGTGATGTACAATTCATTCCACCACTATGTCTGAAAACCACATAGGCTGGTTTTCCTATGTTTATCCACTTTTGCATTCCTGGGATAAATCCCATTGTTCATGGTGTATAATCCCCAAACCCTTTTATTTTTCATTTTTTATCAAAGTAATACACACACACAGTGCAAAGTTAAACACTAAAAAGTTCAATTACTCCCTTTTCTTTCACCTTTTTTCTTCATTTACTTTCATATTTCTAAATTATATCACTTAATTACTGTCTTGATTTTTCACTTTTATGCTTTATCTGTTGATTCTCTATACATCTGCACTTTTCCACATGTGACATCCACATGTGCCTCCTAACCTCTGTTTCCTTCATCTGTTTTTCTGTTGGTTTCATTTAGTGTTTTTCATATTGGAGATCTTCCTAAATAATTTTTGGTTGTTTGTTTATATTTAAGAGTAAGGAACTAAAAAAGATCTGTTTAAACGCTCTCATTTATTCTTTTTCAGCTTCCAAAATTTTGATGTTGCTTGTCTGGTTTGCCCTCTCCTTTCCTTCTTCTTTGTTTTTGTGGGTTATGTATTTTATGTTTACTATTTCCATTGTACTTTATTCTTTCCTGAATAAGTTTCCATTTTGCTATGATTTTAATCTAACCTAAAATTTTAGGGTAAAATTTTACTCTAACCTCAAATTTTTTAGTCATTCTTATAGTGCAGATTTCTTGGCAATAAATTCTTTTTGTTTTCGTTTTCTGAAAATAACTTTATTTTGTCTTTATCCTTGAAAGATTGTATCACTGAAAATAGAATTCTGAGTCAATAATCCATTTATTTTTCGCACTTTATAAAGGTTCCACTGTGTTCTTCTCTTTCTTTGTTTCGGAGGAAAAATTGGACATCATTTGTAGGTGTAATATGTGACTTTTCTTGGAATGTTTTCAAAATTTTTTCTATGAAAACTATGAAGTGCTGAGGTATAGTTTTCTTTATGTGTATAGTGCTTGGGGTTCACTGAGCTTTTTGAGTCTGCAAATTTATGTCCTTCACCAAATTTAGGGAAATTTCTTCAAACTCTCTTTCATTCTTGGTCCTGATACACATATTTTAGACCTTTTAAGATTGTCTCAAGTCACAGTGGCACTGTTATTTTTGTTGTTAAGTCTTTTTCTTTCTGTTTTTTAGATTGAGTTATTTCTGTTGACCTATTTTGTGGTTTAATCTACCATTTCAGGAGTGTTGTTAAGCCCATTCATTTAATTGTCTTAAAATAAGATATTTTCAGTTAAGTTTTATAGCTTATTTTTCTCTCCTGAGATATCTTTTCTGTTCTTTCATTGTGAGCATATTTTCTTTATGCCTTTGAGTACAGTAACTTTTAAAACCTTGTTTGCTCATTTTAATGTGTTGGTTTTCTCAGGATTGGATTCTGTACTGGTTTGAAACTGTTACGTACCCCATAAAAGCCATGTAGTTTCAATCCTGATCCAGTTTTGTGGGGCCAAACCTATGGTTTAAGGTGGAACTCTTGATTAGATTCCTTCCGCAGGGATGTGACACATCCAATTATGGATGTGACCTTTTTTTTGTTTTTTCCTATGAACTGAATTTTAACTGTAGAGAGGAATACCTTTGGACTACCACCAAGATTGTGAAAACAATAATTTGTTAGTACATGGATTTAGAGATCAACCATCTAAATTAAAACAAATTAGGAGTATGAAAGTACTTAATTAAAATGGAGAACACAACCGACAATATAATGATGAACTCTAGAGTCTTAAAACTTACTCCTTTCAGAGGCATTAATTCTGTGACACTGATAAATGTCACAAGTGATGTGGATGGATACTATGGGCTTTGGTAAAACATTATCTAAGTATTTTTTTTTAATTTACCCATAAAGAATTATGTTGAAATCCTACACAAGTATAATTTTTTTCTGCATGTAAAACATATCTATAGTAGCATTATATAATATGTGGTATGTGAAATATATTTTATTATGATAGTAGCCAAGCAAACCTTGGTCCCAAAAAAGCCTTTTCCATTAACTTTTCTTTTTTGCTAAAACATTTATTTGTAGGAATAAAAAAAGTGGAAAAAATTTTTAAATGTGATAATTTCATATTCACATGGGTTTTTGAAAATTATTTTTTATTTATATATATATATCTTCACATACCATGTAATCATCCAAAGTATACATTCACTGGTTCTTAATATCATCATATAGCTGTGCATGTATCATCACACTTGATTTTTTCCCCTTTTTTTGTGAATAATAACATATATACAAAAAATTAATATATTTCAAAGCACATTGCAACAATTAGTTGTAGGACAGATTTCAGAGTTTGGTATGGGTTACAGTTCCACAATTTTAGGTTTTTACTTCTAGCTGCTCTAAGATACTGAAGACTAAAAGAAATATCAACATAATGATTCAACAATCATACTCATTTGTTAAACCCTACCTTCTCTGTATAACTCCACCATTAACTTTGATCTTTTTTCCACTCTTTAGGGGTATTTGGGCTACGCCCATTCTAACTTTTTCATGTTGGAAGGGGCTATTGAAAATTATGGGATAAGGGGATAAAAGTTATAGTTGATATTCTGGAGAGGCTGGCCCCTCTGCATTTCAGGACTTATCTGGTCCAAGGACCCATCTGGAGGCTGTAGGTTTCTGGAAGGTTACCCAAGTGCATGGAGCCTTTGTAGTATCTTATATAACACCTTAGGTGTTCTTTAGGATTGACAGGAATGGTTTTGGTTGGGGTTTGGCAAGTTATGTTAGGTAGCAATGTCTAACTGAAGCTTGCATATGAGTGACTTCCAGAATAACCTCTAACTCTATTTGAATGCTCTCAGCCACTGATAATTGTGGATGTGACCTTTTTATTAGATGGAGGCGTCATCCTGCCAATTCAAGGTGGGTCTTGATAAGTTTACTGGAATCTTTTAAAAGGGGACATATTTTGGAGAAACCTCAGATGCAGACATAGACACAGACATTTGGAAATGCAGAAGCCCCAGGAGACATCAGGAGCTGAGAGATCCGACAGAAGCTAGATCTGTAGGAATTAGGGCCTCCATAGATGTAGACATTTGGACATGCTTGGAGTGCCGACAGAGAGCAGATGCCTAGACATGGATGTTTGAAGGTACAGAGCCCAGCAAATGTCGGCATGTGCCTTCCCATGAGATGCTAAGCAAGCCAGAACCTAGAATTTTGCTCTGGAGAAGCTAAGTGAAGTCTCACAGATACTTGGAGAAGAAGCCATTGGAATCAGGAGCTGAAAGCAAGGGAGCCAGGAACAAGGACTAGCAGACACCAGCCATGTGCCTTCCCATGTAAAAAATCGGCCTTTTTTTGGAGTCAGTGTATTTTTATCTGGATGCATTAATTTAGACATTTTTATGGCCATTGAACTGTAAACTTGTAACTTAATAAATCCCCTTTATAAAAGCCATTCCATTTTTGGTATATTACATTCTGGCAGCTTTACCAAACTAAAACAGTATTCATTAATGGTTTTTAAAATTGAACATGGGTCACATTTTTCTATTTCATTCTATATCTAATAATTTTAGATCATATCATTTTTTTCTTTTAACAAACAGGCAATTAGTTTGGCTAAGCAGCAGCTGAAATTGAAATCTCTGTTCAGTTATTTTAGACTTACCAGGATGTGTGGAGTCGACCCTATTCATGTGTTTTTCAGAAATCAGCTAGAGATTAGGGTAGAATTTTATGCAAAGATTTCCTCCTCTTTCCTTTGTCGTTTCCTCCATTTAGGGATTTCCTCCTCATTTTCCATCCTGAGCTCTGATTCAAGTTTTAGCCACCAAGCACAATTGGGGCCTGCTCCAAGAGAAAAACCATTAAAAGGGGACATTTACCCAGTGTCATTCATTCTTTTGTTACCAGTATCATATTTCAGTATCTGTCTGCTTTTGGTTTTATATTTTGTCTAGAATTTTTAAGTGTTATCTGTGGGAGGGCTTTTTTCCTATACAGTCTTCTTGACCATTACTGTAAGTATAACTCAGATTAGGCCTTTTCAAAAATCTCTGCCATCATCTTGTATAAAGTTGTAAGAGTATAGTGATGTAAATATGTTTGTTCAATTTGCTATGTTTAAAGCAAATGTTTAAAGTTTAAACTGGAAGCCTAGTTGTTTACTTTTTTGTGGTTTAGTTCTTTGGTCCATTTGTGATTCTGATGTGTAATGTATGGTTTGAAATCAACGTAGTTTTCTATTTTATTTTATGGATGTCTAGTACTTTCTTAATTTTTTAATGTATGCTCATTATATAAATTGTTTTTATAGTAATTTGAATTCTTTTCTGGAATTGCTCTTCTGTTCCTTTGGTTGTATTTCATTCAGCACTATACATTTTAAATAACTTGTTTATTTTTTTCCTTACAAAACATACAAATAATTACCAAAAAAATCTGTGTTGTTGGGTTTGGTTTAGAGAAGGACCTAATATTACCACATTTATTGGTTTTAAACAAAAATTATATGACTTAAGTTGACATCCAAAAATCAAATACTGGTAAAAAGTATGTCATTTATCTTATAAAATATAGCTGCAGGGTAGGACAGAAATATTGATCTACTACAAATTTGTAATGTAGGAATCATTTAGGTATTTACATTTCCTTTTATGTCATTAGTTCTGGAACAGCGAATTTTGCTTATGAATTTAGCTCCTAAACTGGAATTGTGCAGCTGTACAACTTATTTGATGATTAGCTAAAATAAAATCGCTTTGGAAAAATCAGCTGGCTTTGAGAAAAGTTAGGGTTTGATCCTTAACTTTTCTTATTCAATAAATATTGTTTCTCAGGCTCTGATTTGTGTTTTGGCACCACATTGAATTGAAGCATGCTTTAAACATGGAATGTATTCTGTTTCTCTCAAGGACATTTTTGAACATAATTGCATGGGCATTGTTTTTCAGGATATTGAAAATATGTTAAAAATTCATTACTTTTTGGCTGTGCACTTTTGAAGCAAAAAGCCAAAAATGAAATTAGAAGCTCCATAGAAACAGATGTATTCCTCCCAGATTCATGTGGGTTTAGGCCTTGCTAATCAGCCATGAAATCAACATGGATCCATTTAGTTTTCAGTTCAGTGCCTAACTTCTGAACTACTTTCTGTACTAATTTAAAGCTTGGGTGCTAAGGATTATCATTTAGTTTTTAGCTTCTTATGGCCTGAATAAGTTTGCATTACAAAAAAAAGTCTGTGATGTATAAACCCATACAGCTAGAAATTTGTGCTTTAATCACATAGGATAAAATTTGAGCTTAATAAAAATTTATTCAACTAGTATTTATTGAGCATCTGCTGTGGGTTAGCACTGTTTTAGGTACTGGGTATACAATTATCAGAAGTCAGAGGACATCTGGGTTCTCAATGAACTCATATTGTAGTGGGGATATATTAGAGAATGCATAGCAGATTATAAACAAGTAAATAACTAATCAAACAAAGTAGTGTAGCTCAATGATTGTCTTAGTTTGTTAGGGCTTTATGACAAACACCACAAACTGATTGGCTTAAACAACAGGAATTCATTGTCTCACAGTTTTAGAAGGTAGAAATTTAAAATCAAAGTATTGCCAGGTCTTCCTTTCTCTTGGAGTCTATAGCCTTTTGGTTATGACTTGCCAGCATTCCTTGACATTTTTTGGCTTGTAGATGCATCTCTACGTCTGTTATTTGGCCATCGTTTTTGTTCTCTGGCTTCTTTTAACTGATTTCATCAATTTTTCTCTGCTTATAAGGACTTCAGTCATGTTGGATTAAGGCCCACCCTGATTCAGTTTGGGCTCTTCCAACTGGTGTCTTTCAGGGTCCTATTTACAAGTGAGTACACACTCACAGGACCAGTGGTTAGAACTTGAACGTGTCTTTGTGGGGAACATGATTCAATCTCTACAATGGTGTATATAATAAAGATAAAACAAAGTAAGGTAATTAAGATAATAATGACTTATGTGGTGTGGGGTGAAAGTTTAGAAAGAGTGGGCCCTGAAGTCCTTTTTGAGGAGGTCACATTTGATCTAACCTGAATGATGACCAAGAGACCACATAATGATCTATGGGAAAAGTGATGCAGCAGAGTGAACTACAAGTGCACTGGCTCATGCTGAACCAGGATTGGCCTATTCAATTGTTAAGAAGTCCTGTGGGACTGGAACATAGTGAGTTAGAAACTGGAAAAGAAACAGAAACTCAAATCTATTTTAAGGACCGATAGCTCCTATCTTTGTATAAGCTGTATGTGAGAATATAATCCTTTCGGTATTGAAACTAGGTGAAAACAAAAGAAAAATCCATTTTTTTCCTTCAACAGATACTGAGTGCCTACTATATTTCAGGCATAGTTTAGGTGCTAGGGACACAGCAATGAACAAAGCACATAAATTTCACGTATCGAAGATCCTTTATTCGAAGGCAGCCACACTTTGAATCCTACAAAATATTTGCTAAATTATTTGATACAATTAGAAACGTAGTTCTCAACCCTTTTGGGCAGGGTGGTGGTGGGGATGGAGGGATGGTGAAAACTGTGACTTTCAGAATGCCTTGAGGTATTTGATAACATTAATGGGAGTGTATAATAGCTCTCAATTGTGTTAGATGGAAAAACAGTTGAGAATTGCTATGATATGTCCATAGTTAGGTATTTATAGAATCCAGGAATGCTACATTTAATGCTTTATCAACTCAACAAACTTGGATCAGCACTTTGAAAAAAATTGTACTTCAAAAATATGTTGATATTTTGGGAATAGTATTTACTTCCTTCCATGACTGGCTTTATTTGTTCTTGTGGCAAAAAAGTGATTGGATTCAAATATAGTTAATAGAGGCATTGGTTATCTCACTGGCTTTATTTCTATGGATGTAATATTTTTTAGTTTTTCTTCCACATTCCAGTTGTTCTGCTTGTGGTTCATGAATGGTAATGATCTGACCAACCTTGTATAGTTGCTGTGTCCTTTTAACTTTGATTTTAATTTCGGTTTAGGTAAGGTAATTAACTACAGAAGCATTAAATATGCATTTATGCTTCAAAACATGCTTAAAATTAAAAAACATGCTTAAAAATTGAGTTGTTATTAAATGGAGAGGCAGAGTTTTCTGAAAAATTAATACTATCTCTAGGGTTTGTTATTTGTTGTAGCAGAGGCAAAGAGGTTTTTTTTTTTTTTGTATTCAGGAACGAAAGCAGCAGTGAAAGTGAACAGAGTTCTGATTCTTCTGATGATGAATTAATTGGTCCTCCCTTACCCCTCAAAATGACGGAAGAACCATTTAATCTTGAGGAAGATATTCTAGGTCCTTTACCTCCGCCTCTTTATGAAGAAGAAGAAGAGGAAGAAGAAGAAGAAGATGATTTGGAAGAGGAGGAAGTAAGTATTTTAGTGATAATTTCAGAATTCATTGGAGTAGTAACTTTAGAGTAGTATAACGATCACTTCCCTGATAAAACTATCATACATAAGTGAGAGCAAATTAAAACCAACAGCAAAATAAATATAATCTGAATGTGTTTACTACTGACAGCTCTGGCTGAAAGGACTATAAAGGATGTAGTTCAGGAAGAAGGAAAGAACTCATAAATAGTAAATGGAGTTCAGGATGTAAAGTGTCAAAAAGGATGTTAATAAACATTTTGTTTAGCCTGTGTACATATGCATTGAGTGTAAAAAATGATGAATAATTTTAGGGGGATTAAAAAAGCAGATCTAAAATTATGATCAACAGTAATGTGAAACATGGGAGAATAGAATCAGTGTGCATTCTTTTTGAGGTCCTTTTATTTTTTGGGAGGAGGCCAGAGATTGTAATAAATTTTAGTTTAAGTCAAGTATGCAAGTTAAGTTTTAAGAATAACTTCCCAAAGAATAGAAATAAAATATATAACCTCCAAAACAGTAAAAGGAAAAAACCTGTAAATAACAAAACCTAATGATGTACTTTGTGTATATGATACCTAGAGTTGGCCATTTTTGTTTTTAAATGCCCATGCACGTTTTATTAATAAAAGCTAACGGTGCCAAGTTAAACAAATCAAACAATTGAAGTCTGTTTATATTCCATAAAATATTACAGAAAAGTTTGTGTTTCAATAAAAAGGTTATCATTTTGGAACAGACAGCTAACAGCAACTGTGCAGTTAATTGTTTTGTGAATTTTAAAAACGACTTCTGTGTGCCCTGAAATTCCTTTTTCTTTTTATAAAGAAAGTACTATTAAAAAAAAGAGTATTATTAAAAATGATTGACAGATTTTGAGTTAAAAACTGTTAAAACATTCTCTATATTTAATTTCAACATAATTGAGTATAGGGAGATACCTACGAAATAAATACAGCATTTGTTTCCGTATATATCTTTAAATGATAGACTTACAAGTATGTAAACAGCTATATAATAGAAAGTTTCCAAATGTTGCCTGTAAGAAATCAGACAAATTTTATTGTAAGCAATAAACTAAGTGGATCATTTTTTAATGCCACCCTTCTCTACATGGCCAATTATTTTCAATAATAATTTTGAAATGAAAGAAATAATAGTAATGGTTAGAGAACAAATAGCTTTTGCAGATCTGGTAATGACTTTGTCAAAATGAATCTTAGCATGTTCATATTCAGTATATAGTGTACCAGATTTGTCAATTTTTGTTCATAAGTGATCAAAGAAAGCTTAATTTTGCAAACTTTTTTCACATGAACCAATGCATATATAATATATATACCCTATACACATGCATGTATATATAAAAATTAAGAAAATTTGGTAGAGTTTCATTAAAAATATTTTCTCACAAAAAATTGTAGAAATTGCGTTGTTGACCATATCTTTTTATCCCTTTAAGATAAATTCTTTTGGCTCTTAAATATCTCTGTAGTTGAAGTATTTCCATTAACATCTCCTCACCAGAAAATTAATCATTTTCTATAATATTTAGTAAAAACTTCTAAGGTTTTCTTCTTTAAAAATTAGAGAAAATAGCTGGTGATAGCAAACATTGTTAAATAATCCATTGCTTTAGAACTGACTTCCCCTTTTGGAAAACATTTGAGGCATTCAGTCATTGCCCTTTTTAGTTCTTCTGGCAATTGAGTCCAGCATCTTTTTCTGTTTCTCCTAGCATTCATAAAATGACAGAATTGAAGTTTTATTTGTTTGTATTTATAATCATGGTTTGTTTTGAATCTACTGTTTAACTGCAGAAATGTGTAGTTTGACGGGTTGGAAATATGAAACTATATGAAGTATGCTTGAGTTGTTCTGAACCATTAAAAATATTATCTGAAAATGTGTGTAGCTGACTATGTATGTATATAGATGTGTGTTTTGCAAGCTGTATAACAGAGTTCTCCAGATTTTACCTACATGCAGAATGCAATGCTTATTAAAGGATAAGTAATTAATAAGTTTTAATTGAAGCTTACATATATATTAATAAAATGCAATAGTAACTATAGCAAAAACCAACAAAAACTTTTTTTATAGGGGAATATTTTATCACTGACATTGTTTAGCATTGCTAATACATTGGTGATAATATAACACAGATTGATCTTTAGCTCATCATTTTTGGCTATTGTTAAAAATTTATATCAGGCCGATATTCTATAAGTCATAATCCTAATTAGCAATAAGAGTGTCATTACTTAATAGTCAATGAACCAGTTTATTCTCTAGAAAAATTTGGCAGTATTTAACCTCCATGCATTTAATATAATATACTCAGAAGTGTGTAAAGCAAAAGTTGACAATTATAAGAAGAAATGGCCAGATCCATTTGTCAAAATGAGAGATTCAGGAATTAAGATAATTAGAATATTGATGGACATACAAATTAACAAGTTTGATCTCTTGAACAGATACAGAATTTTTACCTGACATTTTCTTTTCAAGTACACATGGACAACTAAAAAACAATAAATGTACATTTAGGCCCCCCAAATGCTATGGAAACTTTAACTTTTATGGAAACATGAAGATGTGGTTAACTATTCTGGGTAGTTCAGAAAAGGTAATATTTAGGTTGAACTATGAAATGTGAGGATGTATTTGCAAGCTGGGGTGGGTATCAGGGAGAAGAAGGAGGGGTGTTGCAAGACAAATTGCTGTAGTAAAGGCCCAAATGTATATGAGTATATGATGTAGTGAAATGGTATGTGAGTAGTGTATGGCTGAGCTGTCTTACTAGAGGGAAGTGGAAAGATGAGACTGATGAGATCATATCCAAAGGCATGAAGGAATACTTTCTGTAAGAGGTACAGTGAGGGGCGGGTCACGGTGGCTCAGCAGGTAAGAATGCTTGCCTGCTGTGCCCGAGGACCTGGGTTCGATTCCTGGTGCCTGCCCATGTAAAAAAAAAAAAAAGGGAGGTACAGTGAGCATTGTAGAGGTTTACATTTTTATGGGGGTAGGGAGCATCCTTTTTGAGAAAACTGAATAAAAAAGGTATTGGGCACAAGATTACATTCAGGATAGTGGGAAAATAAGCTTTAACTAGAACAGACACTTTGTGAAGAACACCAAGCTTGGAACTGATCTATGAGTAAATCCAGAATGCGAAGTAAAACATGGCTGGGTCAGAGGCTCATTTATAAGGTTTAGGCTTTCACAGCTGTAATTACAGTTATATCAGGAGACTAAATATAATAACTTTATGGTTTTTAAAAAATTATATGCATTGGTTCTTTTGGAAACAAATCTTTAAGTCTTTTTATTGTTGTATATTTTCTTTTGTAAATACAGTTTAAAAATTTTGCCACTAATCTAATATGTAAGTCAAGGTAAGACTTTTGGTGATGTCTTATCCTTTTGCTAGCTGCTGTCAACAGTCTCAATTTTAAAGTCTGCACTGATTGATGATGTAAAGTTAGTTGGCATTATTGGTAGGTTAACTCTGAAAACTTTAGAAGGGAGACCAGACAGGAGTGGGGGCTTCTTTATTTCTTCTCCAATTTTCCTTCTGTTTCTCTTTTTAACTTACAGTAAGTTCTGGTTTGCTAGCTGCTGGAATGCAACACACCAGAGATGGATTGGCTTTTAATCAAAGGAGATTTCTTTCATTAGTTCTTCAGAGGAAAGGCAGCTATCTTTCATATGAGGTTCTTTCTTATGTGGAAGGCACAGAACAATGTCTGCTGGCCTACTCTCCAGGCCTCTGGGTTCCAGCAACTTTCCCCAGAGTGATTTCTTTCTGCATCTCCAAAGGCCTGGGCTGAGCTGCGAGTGCTGAACTGAGGTATGCTGAGCTGCTTGGGCTGTGCTACGTTATGCTCTCTCATTTAAGCACCAGCCAATTAAGTCAAACATCATTGCAGCAGGCACGCCTCCTAGCCGACTGCAGATGTTATCAACAACAGATGAAGTTCACCTACCATTGGCTCATGCCCACAGCAACAGAACTAGGTGACTTCGCCTGGCCAAGTTGACAACTGAATCTAACTACCACGCAATACAACCAGTATTTCCAACGTTAGGGCAGAGATGGTAGGTGAAGCAGATAGCTTGGAAATGTCAATGTGGGTTTATAGTGGCCTTCCTAGATTTCAGTAAATTATATTGGCCTTGAAGTGGAGGCTTTTAATTTTTAGTCCTTATGGTTTGATACTAAATGGGTGGCACCTCCAGGCTGCTTTTCAGGTTCTGGATCAGAAAAATTTTTCTTTGTTATATTCTTCCTTTTTTTTTTTACATGGGCAGGCACCGGGAATCGAACCCAGGTCCTCTGGCATGGCAGACAAGCGTTCTTGCTGCTGAGCCACCGTGGGCCGCCCTGTTATTTTCTTATACTGACTCTGGTGTGTGGGATATTGGCAGCCTTCTAGATCAAGCAATAATAAATGCAAGGATAAAAGGCAAAGGAGGCCTTCTAATAAATGGTCTTGAATGTTTGAGTGTTATTGTGGGATCTAGACAGATAAGTTGTCATGATTCATTTCATGTAATTTGCACAGCAGTGTTTGGTCTGTGCTTTAACTTTGAACAGAAATGTTTCTGGCTTTTGAAGGAATTTTGTTTTTGTGATTGGTTAAACTTAATGTCTGGTAAATCTTATGTCTGTTGATTCTGAAACTGGATTTAGTTCCTTTAGAAAATCAGTTTGAAGTAAGGTTAAGCAAAATTACAAGAGATTGTAATATATGTCAGAATATAAACATATTCTGCAGTTTGATATATATCAGTACTGTCCCATCTTCTTTTCAAGGTTTAAATGTAAGTATAGGTGCCATTGATTCCCTTTCCTTTTTTCTGCTCATTTTTGGGTTAATCACTAGCAATCTTTTGTGTCTTTTGTTTCTTCTTCTCCTTTCAGCCTTTTCCTTTCTACTAGCTCTAAGCGCTAAACTTTCAAACACACTAAAATTTTCTTTTAATTTAGTTTCCCCCCAAGCTACTATCTGACTTCTTTCTTTCTTTTCATTACCAAATGTCCTGAAAGCAGTATCTGTATTTGGCACCTCTACTTCATCACCATACATTTTCTTCTTAAATCCTTGTTTACACCTCTGCTGTTACCGTTCCTCTTCAACTGTTCTCACAGAGATCCCCAATGACCAAGTCCGCTTATCTAAATTGAAAGGTCCTTTCTTAGTTCTCATTCTGTAACCTCTGCAATATTTGACACTGTTGACTTTTACGCTTCCTTGAAATTCTTCCTTTGCCATTTCTTAATATACTTGATTTGCTGCCTATCTCTTTGACTGTTTATTCACAAATAGTTATTAAACATCTGTTGTATTAGTTAGGGTTCTCTAGAGAGACAGAATCAACAGGGAACGCTCACAAATATAAAATTTATAAAAGTGTCTCACGTGACCACGGGAATGCAGAGTCCAAAATCTGCAGGGCAGGCTGTGAAGCTGACGACTCCAATTAAGGGTCTGGACGAACTCCACGGGAGAGGCTCACCAGCCAAAGCAGGAATAGAACCTGTCTCTTCTGAATCCTCCTTAAAAGGCTTCCTCTGATTAGATTAAGCATAACTCATTGCCGAAGACACTCCCCTTTGGCTGATTACAAATGGAATCAGCTGTGGATGCAGCTGATGTGATCATGATCTAATTCTATGAAATGTCCTCATTGCAACAGACAGGCCAGCACTTGCCCAACCAGACAAACAGGTACCACAACTTGGCCAAGTTGACACATGAACCTGACCATGACACTGTTATGGGTCAGGCACTGTTCTAGGTGCTAGGGTTACATCAATGAATAAAGCAGACCAAAAAAATCCCTTACCAAAAAAAACACTGCTCTTACTGTCTTTATGTTTCTCTCAAGTCTTTTTTCCTGATTTATGTTTCCTCACATTTCCTCAATCAGAAGCACTCCCTAAGGAATGCCTACCTTACTGTTTCATATTGGTCTTGGTAGAGTTTCATGTATCTTCTTTTCTCATGACTCTTATTCACTCAGAGCAGTTGAAGACATTGCCCCATCTCTTTCACTTGAGATCCAACTTTGTAACCACTCATGAAACATGTCCGTATTTAAGCCCCAACAATATTTAAAATTCAACGCATCTGAGATGAAACCTAGGCTCTTATTTTCTCCCACTTGAGCTTTTGTTGTTGTAACTTTACTGATCTCTTTGTCTGTAGGATCTTTCATTTCAATCGCTTTTCACCACTGGTATAAGATAAAACTATCCATAACACAATTCATGTTGCAAATAATATTATTCATTCTCTTAATAGGAAAACAAACCATCACAGCAGGTAGGACTCCATTTTGGAATTCCTGAATGCAGTTTGATTTTTTCTGTTACTCAGAAACTTGCAAAGCACTGTGTTTTTCAGAGAGGTATTCTACTTAATAGGAAGGTAGCCAAGTTCACATACTTGAGAGGCAAAATATTTCAGCAAGTACCTTTGAAATTATTGGAATACTGTTTTCAAAACTAATTTTTCTTTAATCCAGTGATTCTTAGTCTGAATGTAAGAATCACCTTTGATGCAATTAAAAAATACATATGTTTGGTACTCTAAAATCTGGTGATTGATTCAGGACTGGGGCCGACCATGCCCCAATTTCTATGATGTGTATAGTAACAAAAGGTTCCACAGGTAATTCTGATGCCTCTTTCCCCAGTCCAATTGTGGCTGTTTACCTAAGTAGTCTGTGTTGGGGTCATAGGTTAAGTATTTTAGGGTATAGCCGTATGATCTGTGTCATGCCTCACAGATATTTAAAGACATGAGATATTGCTTAGAAAGTAATGTTTCTTAAAAAGAGGGATGTGAAAACACTGCCTTTTTCTTTATGAGTGTTGAAGCCCCTTTAAAGTTTTTGTATAAAACTTATAAGATTGTTATTTTCTCCCAAATAATTCAGAGTTAATATTTATTTTGATCATTATTTCATGAAAAAATATTTCTTCCATAGTATATGAAGATTGATGTTTCTAGAAATATTAATATATACTTGCTTCTGAAGATGACATGGGAGAAAACGCCTGGCTATTGACTTTCAGTCAGTATCCTTTTAATTGCTGGCCAATTACTGACCAGAGTATGAATTATACCTTCATACTCTGTGAAGAGTTAGGAACAGATATAGGTGCCTAGGCTAAACTTGGTAACTCTGACAGTTAATGTTTTTCATTTTATTGAAACATAATTACTAAGTATCGGGAGCTTTAAAAATGTTCATTGCCTTTAACTCAATAATATCATTTCTGGGAATCTAAGAAATAATAAGAATTTGGAAAAATTTTGATGCACAAAGATATCACAGTTCTCCATATAATGTGATTTTCATGATTCTATTGTGGTGGGATGGGAAGCCTGTGCAGTTGAGCCTTGAGCCCATTTTAAGTGATCACCCGTGTATCAGTTGGTACATTATTAATGTGGCTGCCAGTGGCAAAATGGAAAATAACAGTGGATTAAAAAAGGTAGAAATCTTTTTTTTTTTTCCTCTCACATAAATGAAATCAGGAGCTGGTTTGCAGGTCTAGGATTCACAGACGCAGACTGCTTCCATCCTTTTGTTTTGCCATTCTCAATACATGGGCTTTAAGGTGTATGTTGAAACACTAGCCATCATTTTAATGCTTTGGTCACCAGGTAGACAAAAGGGAGAAGGAAAGCTACTTATCTTGAATTTCATATCTCTCTTTCACATAAGAAATATGTTATTTTAGGTAGCCAGGGTTCTAGCTAAAATTCCATTTCGATTATGAAGGAAAAAAGGTGACAATTGATAATAAGGGTAATTTGCACTTTGTAATGAGAATAAATTTATACTCAGTGTATAAATTGAGTATATAGTTATAGTAATGGCAGGGTATGTTGGACTTTTTGAGTCTTTTTAGCAGTGTGAATAGTGTTTTAATATTGTATGATATGCATATATATATACATGCTGTGCTTATTTGCAAATGTTCAAAGTGATCATGGTGATGAATATACAACTATGTGATGATACTGTGAGCCATTGATTTTAGCATGTGGTTACTATGTCAGCATGTATCAAGTTCTTCTGAACTCCTTTGTGTACATTTGGTAATGCTCTTTAGTCATTCTACTGGTTTTATTTCTTCAGAAATGAGATGTAGTCTTTTGGTACATTTTGATCATAAAAGATTCCATAAAACTAAACTGACTAAGATTTTGACCAAGCTCAACTATATTATCTTTTAAGTTCATCTATATAGAGAATCATTAAAATACTCGAAAAGTAAATAGAGGTAAAGAAACTGATTTTTTTTTCTTACCTTACAAAAAATTTCTACTAAGAATTCTTAACAGAGAAAGTACATTTTAAATGCTATACTTTAGGAAATGTGTTAGTGAAACAAATTATAGCTGTAAATGCAATAAATTCCCCTTAATTGAGTTAAATATATATATTAATATTTTTATTGTAAAACCTTGACAAGCATACAAACATTCTTTTTTTTTTCTTTTTTTACGTGGGCAGGCACCAGGAATCGAACCCGGGTCCTTGGGCACAGCAGGAAAGCGTTCTTACCTGCTGAGCCACCGTGGCCCGCCCATACAAACATTCTTGACATACAAACATTCTATACGTGGTGTATAATCAGTGGCTTACAGTATCATCACATATTTGTGTATTCATCACCATGATCATTTCTTTGAACATTTACATTTCTCCAGCAAAAGAAATTAAAAAGGAAAAAGAAAAAAACTCATATGTACCATACCCCTTCCCTCCCCCTCTCAGTGACCACTAGTATTTCAGTAGCCTCAATTTATTTTAACCTTTGTTCTCTCTAGTATTTTTTTAATCCATATTTTTTATTCATCTGTCCATACCCTAGATAAAGGGAGCATTAGACACAAAGTTTATAAAATATTTTTATTGAGAAATCTTCATACACAATACATATTGGATGTACAATCAGTGGCTCACAATATTATCAAATAGTTGTGTATTCATCACTATGATCATTTTTAGAATATTTGCATCACTCCAGAAAAATAGATAAAAAAGAAAAAAAACATGCATCCCATACCCTCTCATTGACCACCAGTATTTCAATATACTCAATTTTTTTACTCTTTATTCTATCCCCCATTATTTATTTATTTATTTTAGCTCATCTGTCCATACCCTGGATAAAAGGAGCATCAGAAAAACAGATGCATCAGGAAAACAGAAAACTCAACAGAAGGTTTTCAAAATCACAGTCACATTGTAAAATGTATATCATTATACAATTGTCTTCAAGAATCAAGGCTACTGGAACACAGCTCAACAGTTTCAGATGTTTCCCTCCAGCTACTCCAATACATGATAAACTAAAAAGGGATATCTATGTAATGTGTAAAAACAACCTCCAGGCTAACCCCTCATCTCTGTTTAAAATCTCTCAGCCACTGAAACTTTATTTTGTCTCATTTCTCTCTTCCCCCTTTTGGTCAAGAAGGCTTTCTCAATGCCTTGATGTTTGGTCCTGGCTTATTCCAGGAGTTCTATGCCAGATAGCCAGGGAAATTTATACCCTTAGAAGTCATTCCCAATGTAGGGGCGAAGGGCAGGGAGTTTACCTACTAAGTTGGCTTAAAGACAGAGGTCACATCTGAGGAACAAAAGAGGTTTTCTGGATGTGACTCTTAGGCATAATTATCAGTATGTGGAGCTTTTCTTTTGTAGGAATCAGTTTCATAGGGGCAGACTTGCAAGATCGAGGGCTCAGCCTATTGATCTGGTTGTCCACACTGCTTGCGAAGTTATCAGGAATTCCCCAAATAGGGAAGTTGAATATGTCCTCCTTTCTCCCCAGTACCCCAAAGGGACTTTACAAATACTTTTTTATTCTCTGCCCAAATTTCTCTGGGATTTATCAGGGCATCACACTAACCTGTACAAACCAACAGGAGCTCACGCCTTATATGAGATTCCATATATTTATAGTGTTCAACTAAAGTGGCCATACAAGTTAAATTAGGTAGTGTGCTACCCAAAACATAGATTTTACACCAGATAGCCATCTCTCCCTTTGATCTTACACAGAAGTCATCCTTTATCCTGTTTTCTGATTTACTTAGGCCTGTTCAGATCAGCTTCATTTGTATTTCTAGTTGAAGTTTGATTACTTTTTCAAAAACAATTCCTATATAGGGTAATGCTGACTTTTATAGTTTTAGCGCACTAACTCTGAGTCTCAGGTGTCACATAAATACCCAAAGTTTCTGCGAATGCCCAGGTTATATACAAACAGCTCAGTATCTCAGAATTTAGAAATAACAGTTACAACACCTGAAAATATGTGACTGCTAAATGAACTTAACCGTCTAGGACCCTTGATGATAGGTCCCAACCTGATAACCCGTGCTTTTGGCTTTAATTCACTGAGTTTGTACATTATTGTTAGTCCATATGAGGGCGGCATGATAGTAGTTGTCTTTTTTCTGACATTTCATTCAATGTACAGTCTTTAAGATTCATTCACTTAGTTTCATGCCTTAAAACTTCATTCCTTCTTGCTTCTGCTCAGAAGTCAATTGTATGTATATAACACAGCTCCCCCTTCCTTCCCTCAGTTGTTGTACCGCTGTGTTACCTCCATCCAGTGTGAATCGTGAACAGTGCTGCCATAAACACCACTGTGCAAATGTCCATAGGTGTCCCCACACTCAGTTCTTCCAGGTGTATACCTAGCAATGGAGTTGCATGATCATATGGCAACCTCATACTTAGCCTTCTGTGGAACCCCCATACTGCTATCCAGTGGGGCTGCACTTCTCAGCTTCCCCACCAACAGTGAATAGGTACATCTCTTTCTCTGCATTTTCTCTAGCACTTATTTCTCTCTGTTCCTTTTTAACAGTTTTATTTGCATATCATACAATCCAACCTAAGTAAATAGACATGCCTTTGCCACCATTATCTATATGAAGAGATTTCTTTTTCTTCCATATATAATCCATAGCCCTTCCCCATACCCCTCTGCTTGTTAACATTTAGTTTGGCATTATGCCTTTGTCACATTCAGTGGAAGCATATTACAACGTTACCGTTGACTATAGTCCCTAACTTGCATCGATTGTGCTTTTTCCTGTGTACCATCCATTTTCAACACCTTGTAATGTTGACATTCATTTGTTCTATCACATGCAAAAACGTTTATTTGTACATTTAGTCACTATTACTGCCCTCACTAGGCATTCCTAAATTATACTGTCTCAGTCTTTATCGTCTGTCTTTCCTTCTGGTTTCATACGTGCCCCCAGCCCTTCTCCCTCAACCATACTCATACTCAGTTTCATTCAGTGTACTTACATTATTTTGCTACAGTCACGTAGTATTGTTCTATCTATTTCTGAATTTTTACAGTCAGTCCTTTTGCATAATTTGTATTCCTTCAGCACCAAATGCCCAATGTCTATCCTATTTCTATCTCCTGATAACCTGTGTTCTTAGCTTCAACCCTCAGAGTTCAGTCATTAATGTATTTCATATTTCATACAGTATTTGCCCTTTTGGTTTTGGCTAATTTCACTCAGCATAATGTCTTCAAGGTTGATTATCAAGGTTCTACCATGTTGTTACATACTTCATGACTTTATTCTGTTACAGCTGTGTAATATTTCATCGTATGTATATACCACAGCTTATTTAGCCACTTGCCCATTGATGGAAATTTGAGTTGATTCCATCTCTTGGCAGTTGTAAATAATGCTGCTATAAACATCTGTGTGCAAATGGCCGTTTGTGTCCTTGCCTTCAGTTCCTCTGAATATATACCTAATAATGGGATTACTGAGTCGTATGGCAATTCTATACTTAGCTTGCTGAGGCACCGCCACGCTGCCCTCCAGAGTGGTTGTATCATTTATATTACTACTAACAATGGATAATGTGCCTCCTTCTCTACATCCTTTCCAGCATTTGTTGTTTTCTGTTTTTTTTTGATAATGGCCATTCTGGTGGGTGTGAGATGATATCTCATTGTGGTTTTGATTTGAATTTCCCTAATTGCCAGTGAAGTTGAACATCTTTTCATGTGCTATTTAGCTATTTGTATTTCCTCTTCTGAAAAGTATCTGTTCATGTCTTTTGCCCATTTTTAAATTGGGTTGTTTGTCTTTTTGCTGTTGAGTTGAAGAATTTCCTTATATATTCTGGATACTAAACCCTTGTTTGATATATGGTTTCCGAATATTGTCTCCCATTGTGGAGGCTGCGTTTTTACTTTTCTGACAAAGTTCTTTGATGCAGAAAAGTGTTAATTTTGAGGAGATCCTGTTTACCTATTTCTTTTTTTCCTTACTTGTGCTTTGGGTGTAAGGTCTAGGAAACCACCTTTTTTTTTTTTTTTTTTTTTTAATTTGCATATAGGCAGGAGGCACCAGGGATCGAACTCCAGACCTCCAGCACGGCAGGTCGGAGCTCTGCCTGCTGAGCCATGGCAGCCGCCCAGAAACCACCTTTTAATATATAAAATATTCTCCTTTATTTTCTTCTAAAAGTTTTATGGTTTTAACTGTATTGTTTAGGTCTTTGATCCATTTTGAGTTAATTTCTTTATAGGGTGTGAGATATCAGTCCTCTGTCATATGTTTGCATATGAATATCCAGTTCTCCAAACACCATTTATTTAAGAGGCTGCTCTGTCGCAGTGAGTTGGGTTCATTGCCTTATGAAAGATCAACCGTCTGTTGATGAGATGGTCTATTTCTGAACACTCAGTTCGATTCCATTGGTCAGTATATTAATCTTTATGCCAGTACCATTCTATTTTGACTGTTGTAGCTTTGTAATGTGCTTTTTAAAAAATTTTTTATTAATTAAAGAAAAAATTACAAGAAAGAAACACAAACATTCCCATACATACACTCAGTAATTCACAATATCATCACATAGTTGCATATTCATCATCACGATCATTTCCCAGAACATTTGCATCAATTCAGAAAAAGAAATAAAAAGACAACAGAAAAATAAAAAACAGAAAAAAAATTTTACATACCGTACCCCTTACCCCTCCCTTTCATTGATCACTACCATTTCAAACTAAATTTATTTTAATATTTGTTTCCCCTATTATTTATTTTTATTCCATTTGTTCTACTCATCTGTCGACAAGGTAGACAAAAGGAGCATCAGACACAAGGTTTTCACAATCACACAGTCATATTGTGAAAGCTATATCATTGTACAATCATCATCAAGAAACATGGCTACTGGAACACAGCTCTACATTTTCAGGCAGTTCCCTCCAGCCTCTCCATTACATCTTGGGTAACAAGGTGATATCTACTTAATGTGTAAGAATAACCTCCAGGATAACCTCTCGACTCTTTGGAATCTCTCAGCCATTGACACTTTGTCTCATTTCACTCTTCCCCCTTTTGGTTGAGAAGGTTTTCTCAATCCCTTGATGCTGGGTCTCAGCTCATTCTAGAGTTTTTCTCAATCTCTTAATGCTGAATCTCAGCTCATTCTCGAATTTCTGTCCCACGTTGCCAGGAAGATCACACCCCTGGTAGTCATGTCCCACGTAGACAGAGGGAGGGTGGTGAGTTTGCTTGCTGTGTTGGCTGGAGAGAGAGGCCACATCTGAGCAACAAAAGAGGTTCTCTTGGGGGTGACTCTTAGGCTTAATTTTAAGTAGGCTTGACCTATCCCCTGTGGGGTTAAGTTTCATATGAACAAACCCCCAGACTGGGGGCTC
>PVIY010030919.1:0-30465 GCA_004026745.1 Myrmecophaga tridactyla | reverse complement strand
TGAGCTGGGAGGTCTCACACTACCTAACTTTTAAGCATATTGCAATGCTACAGTGTTCAAAACAGCATGTTAATGGCATAAAGATAGATATTCTGACCAATGGAATCAAATTGAGTGTTCAGAAATAGAACCTCTCATTAAGGACAATTGATCTTTGATAAGGCAGTCATCTCCACTGGGACAAAGCAACCTCTATAATAAATGGTGTTTGGGGAACAGAATATCCATAACCAAAGAATGAAAGAGGGAAATTCCTTAAATATCTTAAAGATCCTGTGATAGGAGGTTGTTCCCTAGACATTGCACCCAAAACATGATCTATGGAGCAAGAACTAGATTAATGGAATCTCCTCAAATTTGGACACTTTTGTGGATCAAAGGACTTTTTCTGCAAAGTAAAATGCAGCCTTTGCAATGGGGGACAATATTTGGAAATATGATTCAGGACAATCATTATGGGTATGTGTGCAGGTGCATGTGTGGCATGAAAAGCATCTGAGAAGTTATATCAAACTATCTATCTCCTGGCTCCCAAATAATGAGTTAGTATTAATTGACTAGCATATATCCTTGCTACTAGTCTTATATTGAAGGAAAAAATGACTGAAAAATAATGATTTAGATCTTTGTAATATGCCATACAAAAACAATTATTATAGTTTGAAAGAGAAATAAACCCAGAAATAAACAAACATAAAATTAGAAACATGAAGAAAATATTTGAACTGATAATTGTTTTAAGCATCTAACATAGAAACTTCATAATCCAAAAAGAATAAAATAAATTGTAAAAACACTTTGATTTATAGAAATATAAAACCTCCAATTTTAAATAGTATAAAATTTTAAACTGAGAAATAATAGGCAATAAAGAAAATATTGTATTAAACTTTCAAAGGAGGCATTATGGTTGAATTGAAGAAATTTAATTATTCTCAACTCCTCTACTTTACTTGCTTCTTTTCTGGGTTTCTTCTTGTGATTTTCATTACTGCAAAAATATCTGAATCAAAGAACCCTGTGAAAAAGGCACCCTTCTGAATACACAAAGCTGCCAGGTTTTTGTGAGCTGTTTCTTTCTCAGTTGATAAAGTGCCAATATTTGGAAAACTACTTAGTATCACTATGATACTGCTGTCTTCTCCAAGAACATTACTGGGAAGGTAGAGAATCAATGACTAATATTTGTGGAGAACTTACTCTATATATGGAGTAAGAGAACCAGTTGCTGCTCTATTTGACACTTTGCCTGGATCTCCTAACAGCAGCACTGGGATACAGATCCTGTCATCAATTTGTAGATGAAGAAATTGGAGCTTATCTGAGATCATATTGATGATAAGTGGTGAATTCCAGATATGAGCCCAACTGAGGTGGGATGTTGTTCTCACAAGTGCTGCAGTCACCTAGCCTCTCCATGGTTGCATGTGAGTAAGTCTTGAAAATTGATGAGCCGCTATTGCTTATGCTGACACTTCACTTCAGTTGTACTTTCCTCCAGAATAGCCCCTCCCCTCATCATATGAGTCTCAATTTACTAACACCTTCATCCAGGGTTTCTCCTTTAGTTTCACTTTTACTTTTAGTGTTTGTCCTTAAAACATAGGCATGATAAAGGGACACAGGTAGTAATAACCCAGAGAGGTAGCCATTAGGCTCTCAAAATTTCCTTTAAGCTGGCATGTCTATTTACCTCACTCTAGAAAGTTTCTGAGCTCTCCAAATGAAGAGATTGGAGGCTAACTCTCCACAGATATAACTGAAATCCAAGTTATATTCATGCTGGTTATAAAAAAATTACTAGAGTAGATTCCTAAAATATTTATGCAGTAATCTCTAATGCAGCACTAATTACTAATTTATGTATAAATTGTTACTTATTTTGGAATTTTGACTTATTGCCTGATTCTCCACATCTTTATAAGTTTTCAGTTTATAGCTAGAGAAGTTGTCTAATTCTCATTATTGAGCCCAATTTTTGACAAGAATCTATAACAATTTTTTAAAATTTATTGTGATCATATTTGTAAAAGATTACACAATTAAGTTATATATATACACATATAAGAATATACTATATATTGTTCTTTTGGAAGTCTTGAGCAAAATAAGGTACTAGAAATGCAAATACTTTGAACTAAGACATTAATTGTTCTATTTAGTAAACTTTTTACAGTACTTTGTCCTTGCACATAAAGTTCTTTTAGAAAACATTTATTTTTCTGTATGCTGATTTGTATTGTCTTTTGTGATCTTTTGATTTTGAGGTGTGACTTTTGTGCATGGCACACCTCTTTTCAGATGTAGGTCTTGGATGGAGAGTAGCTGAAATAGAGCATAAATTCATTTTTCTTCATCCAAGGCTGGAGGAAGGATTTTATGAAGCATATAAACTTCCTTTAGAGGAAAGAGGACTAGGTGGATTCTCACTCGAGGTGTTTTAAGTTTGGTCAAATTGTCCAGGCTTTGGAAATGCTTTGCTGATGATTCTCTTTTAGAGTTCATCAGAATAGGGTGCATTTCTGTTTGCAATGATCAGTTATTTTTCTAAAGGGAGTGGACATTCCAAAAGGCAGTCAATTGAGCATGAAAATTCTGGGTCTAGAAATTCTACTTTGGAAGACAGGCTGGCTCTGGTATGGAGAATTAATTTGGCCTATATGTAAAGGGATGATCAAAGAGACATGAGACACTTGTATATTGGTGGGGAGAGGGGTGAGGGGGCATTTCCTTTGGCAGATGAAGAGATGTAAAAAGCCAGGAGTTGACCTATGACTAGACCTTGAATGAATGAGTTTAGGACTCTACAGTATTTGTAAATTACTTTTCATCACAATTCCTTTCTGCTATTGATGAACCATTAGTATTGACTTTTAAAATAGCTAATCTTATTTATATTTTTCTGGAAGAAATTAGGGTTGGTCTTGTGCTAAATTTTGGGTGAGGTATGAGTGTGCAGAAGAGTGCAGTGTTCCCTATAGCACTGTGACCTCCTTTAGGGCACAGAAATCTTTCAATCTCACATGGGCCAGAGAAAAAGGCAGCTGTGGGAGCAAGGAGACCTGAGCTAAAGGATCCATAGGACATTTTCTTAGCATACATGAATCAGGATCCTGGTATATTCTTAGAAATGGTGGGTGAAACTAAGGGGAGATGAAAATGGGTTGAAGTGTGGTAGAACTATGGCTTCATGGCTTAAAGCATATACATCTAAATTTCCATTTTTAAAAGAGATTCAAGATGAAAATTATATGCAGTGGCTTTCTATAATAATTTTTCTCTGTATTTATCATTCTGATAGGAAATTAATATGATGAAGTGGCTGAATAAAGACAGGGGAAGAAATGCTAAAGAGTGTAGTTATAATATGTATCATCTAATCATTGATATGGTTGTTTTACCCATATATAAAGTACATTGAGTAGCAAAGTTACCTAGGAAAAAATAACTTTCAGTCTAATGAGTGAGAATAAAGACATATCTTCAGGAAAATTTCATTTCTGCCAAGCAGAAATTTCAGTATTATATAACATGAATTTTAAAGGGAACACTTCACTGTCATTTATTGACTATTATCATGATCTATAAGCAGCCCAAATATGAAACAGAAAAGGAAAACAGCAAAAGTACTAAGGGTTGAAGAGTGGACAAGAAAGAGAGAGGATACTATCCAGGGTGAGGGAAAAACAGCAGATTTTTAATGGTTGAATACAGAGCTCAATAGTTATAAGAATAAAACAAATCCAGAATTTTCCCCTATCAGAAATATGGCCAAGGAGTTGTTGTTGTTGTTCTTTTCAGTACTATTCTTTTAGCACATTACTTCTCTCCAATTCCATTTAATTTCTTTGAGGCAGTCCTTCAAAACATCATACTTTTTACCCAATTTAAATACTCATGTAATAACAAAGGAAGGCATATTTGCCACATTCTCCATGCTGCCCAATTTGGGCCAATGGGACTTTTTAATCTGAGTAAAAGAATTCTTAGTTGAGATACATGGTATTGTAGCTGGATGCTTCTAGGTGACCCAATGAAAGTGTTTCAAGAAAGGTTAATACTCCTGTATGAAAGTTATTACTTATATATATGTCATATAAATATACACAATTTGTATTCTTCCCAGTATTATTAATCTCTTTTTTGTTCCTGTGAATAACTATTAGGGCCTTCTATAATAGTTATATGTATTAAGCAATATTAACTTCTTATTTATTTATTTTTTTTAGCTAGAACTTTCAAAACTAGTTCTGTTGCTCAAAATCAAATAAACTTTTCTATTAGAGGGCATGATATAAATGTTGGTAGGGTGTATGGCATAAGGATTTCACTTTTTTGTTAAATCTTTCATGAAATTCTTTTGAATAAAACATTATGGACACTATATTGCTATGCACATAGTCACCACTTCAAGCTTAACACCAAATATAATATAACTGAGTTTGCTGTATGTGCATGATTGATGATTGATATATATATATATATATATATATATACTGAATCTACTAATTTTCAAAGGAATATACAATGTTTATGTTCTTAGATCATCTATATATATGCGTCATAACCCTATGTACTGAACCAGGACGTTCCTGTCTGTCTTTCCTTAATGGAACTTGACCTGCAGTTAGAAACAACTTGCTCATGGCTAAAGCAGTGTAAGAAACAACTATATCAACACAGCCTGGGGCAAAGGATTACTGGCTTGAAGACAAAAGAACACTTGTGGAGGGGAGGGTTGGTATTTCTATTTCACAAGGATTAGAGGGGCCATTTATGTTCATATAAACAGGGGAATTCTTACAGCCACAAATTAGCATAAAGCCAGGATAAGACAGGTTCTGAAAAGACAGAAAGGAACTACACATGTTATGGACTCTGGCTAATCTTCTTGATAGGAGGATTTAACTCACAGAACAGCACCAGGCAAAATAGAAACAAGTTACAAAAAATGTGAATTACATTTTCTATATTAAGTTGTTTTTGTTGGTTCTTGGCACTCAAAGAAATTTCTATCATATCACTAACAAGATACAGACTTAAGGAGCATATATCACAGGGGGTAAGTCTCAGAGATAACACATTAATATATTAACATGTACAGTGTAGAACAAAAGATTGCTAGGAAAAATGCAGAACATGAAATGATGGCCTTCAGAGGAATAAAATGAAAATTCAGAGCCATCAGTGAAAAAGAACTGACCATGTGCACACCAGACAAAGACTTTAAAATTAATATTTAATGCACTCAAAAAGATAAAGGAAAATGCAGAGAAAGAACTAAAGGATATCAGGAAAACAATGAATGAACAATATGAATATCCCAATACAGAGAAAGAAACTGTATAAAAGGAACCAAGAGAAATATTGGAATTGAAGACCATAAAAACTGAATTGAAAAATACACTAGAGGGTTTCAAGAGCAGTTAACATTGGCAGAAGAATCAGTGAATTCAAAGATAGGGAAATTGAAATGATTCAGGTTGAGCATCAGAATGAAAAAAGTGAACAGATCCTAAGAAACTGGTAGGAAACCATCAAGAATACCAAGATAAGTTCCAGAATGAGAGGAAAGAGGAAAAAGGAGCAGGAGGAATATTCACAGAAATAATGGTAGAATTTCCCAAATTTCAAGAAAGATATGAATTATATAAATTCAATTTAAAAAAAATGAAAAGAATAAGCTCAAAGAGAACCACATCTAGACACATTGAAGTCAAAGTGTCAGGTGCGAAGAACAAGGAAAGTGTTTTGAAAGATGAAGAGAAAAGCAACATGTATGTACAAAGGACCCCCATTAAGATAAAGTGCCAAATTCTCATCAGAAACCATAGAGGCAAGAGGGCAGTAGAATGAAATATTTAAAGTGCTGAAAGCAAATAATTGCCAACAAAATGTTTTATATACAGTGAGACCATATTTCAAAAATGAGGGAGAGATTAAGAGAATCTCAGATAAATAAAAGCTAATGAATGCCATATTCTCTAGGCCTGAACTACAAGCATTGCTAAAGGCAGTTTCAGACTGAAAAGAAGAGAGAGTAGACAGTGGATTGAGTGGCATAAATAAGTGAAGATATCTACTGTTGGTAATAATTTGAGAAAAGTATAAATGCCAGCATGATTGTATTGTATTTTTATATGTAATTCCTCTTTGTATATCTTACCAGTTCTAAAATGAAAATGCATAAAAAGAAATCTATGATTTTGATCATAATATGTATAAAGATATGGTTAATAACAAATACAACAAAAAGTTGAGGGAATGGGTAGTTATAGGAACATTGTTTGACATGCTGTTAAAATTAAATTTGCATTAAATTAAATGTGATTTAGGATGGTAAGTTTAAGTCTCACTGTAACCAGAAAGAAAATATCTAAAAAAATGCACAGAAGGAAATAAGAAGAGACTCAAATGGTAAACAACAAAAAATCAAATAAACTTGAATTAGGCATTACCTGAAGAATTGAGGGACAAAAAATACTTACAAAGAATTGTAGCAAAATAGCAGAAGATGGTCTTCCATTGTCTGTAGTTACATGAAATGTACATGGATTAAACTCTCTGATCAAAAGGCATATTGGCAATACGGACAAAAAATCATGACCAACTGTATGCTGTTTACAAGAGATTAAGCTTAAATTCAAAGAAACAAATAGGTTGAAAGTGAAAGGATGGCAAAAATTATTCCATGAATAATGTGGTACTATACTAATATCAGATACATTATACTTAATGTCAAGAATTTCATGAGACATTTAAGGATGCTGTATACTGATAAGGTGTTGATTAACAGGAAAGCATAAAAGTCATTAATATATATATATATATACACTTAGCAAAAGATGCCCAAAAGATATGATGAAAATATTGACAGATTTTAAGCAAAAAATGGACAGTCCTACATTAATAGCAGGAGACTTCACTACACTTCTTACAATAATGGGTAAAATATCTAGACAGATGCACTATAAGGAAATGGAAGACCTGAAAGAATGATACTGAATGAACAGTTAATACATATTCTTCTTCAGTGCACATGAATCATTCTTCAGGATTTATCAGATGTTAGCTCACAAAATCAGTCTCAGTGAATTTAAAAACATTAAGATCATACAATGAATCAACTCCAACCAAAATAAAATGATGCTAGAAATCAGCAACAGAGGGAGAAATGGAAAATATGCAAATATATGGAAATTAAAGAATGCACTAATAAAGAGCCAGTGAATCAAAGAAGAATCGCTAGGAAAATTAGGAATACATTGAGGTATGTGTACCAAAACTAATGGAAAGAAGCAAAGGCAGTGGAAGAAGGAAGTTCATAACTTGCATTAAGCTTACATTAAGAAAAATTATGTATTTCAAATCACAGAAATAATCCCCCAAGTGTAGGAACAAGGAAAATAAAGCAAAGAAAATCCAAAGTGAGCAGAAGAAGGAAATAATGAAAATTAGAACATAGGTGAGTGAAATAGAGAGCAAAAAATAAGGAAAATTGAAAAAAATGTGAGTTGCTTCTTTGAAAGATCAATAAAATTGACAAACTTTATCTCTAGTGATGAAGATAAAGGAGAGAACATGTTAAAATTCAAATCAGAAATGAAAGTGGAAACATTACTGATACCTCAGAAATAAAAATGTTAATTAGAGGATAACAAATTATATCACATGGAAGAAGTGAACACATAAACTACCTGTAGGGATTCAAGAACAAATAGAATATCAGGCCAATAACAAGTAAAGAGATTGAATAAGTCATTCAAAACCTCTCAACAAAGGAAAGCTCAAGATCAGATGGCTTCATTGGTGAAGTTAACCAAACATTCCAAGAAGAATTAACACAAAAGAAACCTGCTCAAGCACTTCTAAAAAATCGAAGTGCAGGGAACACTTCCTAACTCATTCTATGAGGCCAGCATCACTCTAATACCAAAGCCAGATAAGTACATCACAGAACAGAAAATTACCAACTAATATTTCTTATAAATATAGATGTGAAAATGCTCAATAAGGTAATAGTAAACCAAATCCAATAATATATTTAAAAAATTATTCACCAAGATCAAGAGGGATTTATCCAAGTTATGCAATGGGCGTTTAACATAAGAAGATCAATTAATGTAATATACACATTAATTGACTGTAGAAAAAATATTATTTCAATCTATGCAGAAAAGGTATTTGACTAAATCCAGCCCTCTTTCTTCATTAAAAATAGTACTTAGAAAACTAGGAATAGAAGTAAACTTCCTAAACATGATAAAGGATATATATGAAAATCTCACAGCTAACATTATATTCAATGATGAAAGGCTGAAAGCTTTCCCTCTAAGATCAGGAACAAGACAAGAATGCCAGTGTCACCATTTTTATTTCAACATTGTACTGGAAGTTGTAGCTAGAGAAATTAAGGAAGAGAAAGAAATAAAAAGTCTACAAATTGAAAAAGAAGTGGGGAAACTTTCCCTATTTGTAAAGATTTAGTCCTAGATTTTCATTCTTTTAATTGCTATTGTGTTTTTTTCCCCTTGACCTCTTCTTCTGATTGCTCATTTCCTGTGTATAAAAAATATATTGATTTTGGGGTATTCATTTTGTAACCCACCACTTTGCTAAATTCATTCATTACCTCTAGGAGTTTGTTGAGTATTTTTTCGTGATTGTCTCTGCATAGTCACATGTTGTTTGCAAATAGGGAAAGTTTTACTTATATATTTACAAATATCTAACTATGTAAACATCACCATCAATATTATGTAGAAATTTTCATCACTCCAAGAAATTTCCTCGTTTCTGTTTGTAATCAATCCACTCCACCCACTCCCAGCTCATGGGAACCACAATACTTATCTTCATCCTTGTAGATTTGCTTTTTCCAGAATGTCATAGAAATAGAATCCTAGAATATGCAGTCTTCAGTGCCTAGTTTTCTACACTTAACATAGTGCAATAATGCATTTGCAATCTGGATATATTGTTGCTGTATCAATAGCTCATTCTCATTTTCATTCTCATGTTCCCTTTCTCTGCTAAAAAGTATATCATTATTTGTAATATGGCAACTTGTTATCCATTCATAGAATGATAGATATTTGAGTTGTTAATAAATTTTGGACTATTGTAAAAAAAGTTATATAAACATTTGCATACATGTATTTGTATGGGCATAATTTATAGTTCTATTGTGAAAATAAATAAGATTGGAATTTGCACTGTTTTGAGCACCAGAAAAGCTACATATTTTTCCTGATCCAATCTTGTGGGGGCAGCCATGTTTCTTTTAATCCTGATTCATTACTGTAAGATGGTGACACTTTGATTGGATTATTTCTGTGGAAATGTAACATGCCCAATTGTGACCTTTGATTAGATGGAAATGTGACTTTGCCCATTCCAGGTGGGTCTTAATTAGTTTACTAGAGTACTGTAAAAGGGGAAACATTTGGAGAAAACTCAGATGAAGATGCAGACACAGAAACTTAGAAATGTAGTCATGCTAGGAGATGTCAGGAACAGAGAGAGTTGACAGTTGCTTCAAAGCTGACAGGGATGCAGACATTTGGAGATGCTTGGAGAGCTGACAGAGAGAGCTGACACACCCAGAGACCTTTGGAGATGCAGAAAGAAAACACCACTGGGAAAACCATTTGAAATGAGAAGCCAGGAGAGAAAACTGGCAGACATCATCATCTGCCTTCCCAGCTGACAGAGAAACCCTGAATGCCATCAGCATTTCTTGAGGCAAGGTATCTTACTATGGATGCCTTAGATTAGACATTTTTATGGACTTAGGAGTGTAAACTTGTAACAATAAATTCCCTTACAAAAGCCACTGCATTTCTGCTATGTTGCAATCTGGCAACCTTTAGCAAACCAAAACAGAATTATTTTGGCTACTATTGGTCCTTTTTTATCCTCTTAATTACTACAAAGCACCCCTGTGGGGATTTTGATTTTGATTGCTTTTGATACATAGTTATACTTAGGGAGATTTGACATCTTAACAAGATAGAGCATTCCATTCCTTCAACATGGTATATACTTCCACTTATTTAGTTTTATTTCTTCCTTATTTCTCAGAAGAGTATTTGTATTTTTCAGTAGACAAAGATTGAACATATTTTATTTCTATACATTTTAAAAATTTGATGCCATTGAAATTAGTGTTGATTTTCTAATTTAAATTTGCAATATTTGTTGCTAGTATATAAATCACTAACATTTTTCTATAGTGCTCTTATATCCTTGGCTATAATTATACACACTTATTCATTCTAGTAACTTTTTTGTAGGATTTCTATGTAGAAAATAGTTTTCATGCCATGTGCAAAAAAATAATTTTTCTGTTATTTTCAATCTGAATGCTTTTTTTGGTCTTTTTGTTGCTGAAGGTATTGGGTATAAGTTTACTGAGATTGGACATACTTGCCTTGTTTCCAATCTTAGGAAGAAAGCAATTAGTCTTTCCTATTAATGAATACATATAGAAAAACATTTGGCAAAATGTAAAGCCCATTTAGTATAATAAATACTTTATTTAAAACTAGATATAGAAATAAAAATAATTCTTTCTTTTAACCTAATAAAGAATATTTGTGAAAAACATAAAGCAAACATATTTAATGGTGAAAATTGAATATTTTCCTCCTGAGAATGGACATAAGGAAACAACATCCTCTCTCATCACTCATATTCAACAACATACTGGAAGTCCTAGTTATTGCAATAAGACAAGAAATGGAAATAAAGTTATATAGATTAGAATGAAGGATATGAAACTGTCTTTATAGCACAATTGCTATGAAGAAAACCCTATATAATGAACAAAAATTAATGGAACCAGTAAACACATATAGCAAGCTCACAGAGTACAAGATTAGGATGCAAAAGTCAATGGCTTTTCTATGTTCCAGCAATGAGCAAGCAGATTTTGAAATACTACTATTATTACTCTAACCACTACTACTACTACTACTACTACTACTACTACTACTACTACCACTACTACTACTACCACTACTACTACTACTACTAGCATTTCTAATGTCACCAAAAAGTCAATTAATTAGGTGCAAACCTATCAAAATGTGTACAAGAGCTGTGTGAAAACACAAATTAGTGATAAAAAATCAAATGTAATCAAAATAAAAGGAGAGCTATTCCATGCTCATTAATTGAAAGGCACAGAATGTTAATATTGTTAACATATCCATTTTTCAGGGATTCAATTTCTTGATATCCATTTCACTATGTATTCAAAGTGAACTTAATAAAAATCTCAGCAAACTACTTCTAGATACCATGAAACAGTGGAAAGGCAAAGACCTAGAATAGCCAATGAAATAATAAAATAACAAAGTTGGAGGACTCACACTAACAGATTTCAAGATTCACTATAGATCCACATTAATCTAAAATGTGTTATTGTTGAAAAGAGAGCCTAGAAATATATTATATTTAAATGTGGTTAATGGATTTTTGAAAGGTTCAAAGTCAAATCATGGGAGAAAGTTTAGTCTCTTCACCAAGTCATGATGGAATAATTGGAGATCTATATTTTCAAAAAATAAAGTTACATCTTAGACAGAAATAACTCAAAATAGATTATAAATCCAAATGTAAACTGAAAACAATTTTCAAGAAGAAAATATTAATGAAAATCTACCTGAATTTGGATCTGATGTTGAATTTTATATATACCACTAAAAGCACGCTCCATGAAGGAACAAATTGATAAATAGAACTTTGTCAAAATGTAAAACTTCTGATCTGCAAAACACTGTCCAGAGAATGAAAAGAAGACAGACAGACTTGGAGAAAAATATTTACAAGTAATGTATCAAATAAAGTTCAATATATATAAAGATTCTTAAAACTTGACCTTAAAAAACAAACAACCCAATTGAAAATGGACAAATGATCAGAAGATATATTTAACTATAAAAGATATACAAGTATAGACACTATCCATATAAAAAAGATCCTAAGCATAATTTTTCATTAAAGAAATAGAAATTAAAACACTGATATAGTACTAAACATGTATTAGAATAAAGAAAGTCAGAAACATGAATAGTATCAATTACATCTGAGGATATGGAGCAAGAGAAAATTTTAATCATTAAAATATAGATCTCCAATTTTGCAGACAATTTGTCTGTTCTTTCAAAGCTAAAGATAGTCTACCATATGATACAGAAACAGGCTTCTAGGCATTTATCCAAGTGAGCTGAAAGTTTATGTCCATATAAAAACCTGTGCATGAAAGCTTATAAAGGCTTTATTCAAAATTAAAAAAACTGAAAGCAATCAAGATGTTCTTCAATAGTGAACAGAAAATATATACTATGGTACATTCATACAGTGGAATGCTACTTGGTGATAAGAAAGGAATGAGGTATCAAGCCAGGAAAAAACAGAAAAACTTTAAGTGAAAAAAAGTCAGACATAGTGTATGATTTCGATTTTATGACATTCTAGAAAGGGCAAAATGATAGAGAGGTAAACAGATAACTGGTTGCCATGTGTTTGGAGAAGTGGCAAAGTATAGGGTTATTTTAGAGCAGTGAAACTATTTTGTCTGAAACTATAATGGCAGCTACATGGCATTACATCTATTTCTAAACACATAACACAAAACATGAATCTTAAATGGACACATTCCAGGATGGAAAGCAGAATGAGACCACAGAATCAACTGCATTGCAAATGTATGAAATAAACTCACTGAAGTGCTTAGGGGAAGAAGTGATGACAACTAAGTTGAAATGAGTAGATTTTATATATTTTAAAAAGATATATAAAAGATATTTTAAAATTTTTAAAAAGAGTCTTTTATAAGACTAAAGGTGAAAAGAACTGCTCATATACACTGTAATCTAAATTGTATGATCTTGTTTCCCACTAACATATGAGTTAATTCTCAAATCATTATAACTGTGTACTGTAAATGAACAAATAAGTAAATGTATGGCAGATGATGGGAGCCAGGCTTTTCACTATTGGAGTGTGAGGTCACCAGCAAGCAAGGGGAGGTGGGACAGCAGGATAATATAGGCAGCATTGTATCAGAACTGTATGCTTCAATATGAACTTATGTTTAGCTAATATGAATTCAGATATATACCTATAAAAATAGATGGTGCTGTATATACAAAAATTAGTATACTGATAAAAATTTTCTTATTCTGACAGATAGGAGGGTCTATAAGTAATTATATCATTCTTTAATAAAAGGGACCCAGATTCTTTGGAGAAATTACTGGTTTTGTGGCTGGGGCAAAGAAGATACAAGATTAGTCCAGAGCCTCTTCTAATGTCACAAAGTAAGGAAGTACTCAAAAGCCAAAATAAAACATAGATGACAACTGAAAGAACTCCCATTCACTGAAGTTGGAAAAATTTGATCAACAAAATAAATAATGTATTATTGATTGTAATGAAAATTATAAAATACATATCTACAAGTCCATACTGATATAAACACATAATTGAATAAATAAATAATTGGAAAAGATTGGACAAATATCCCATGTGGAAGAATTTAAAAATGTACAATATTTAGATATATTATCCTCAGGTATGGTCTGTTTCTTTCAAAGTGTGCTGTAAGGGAAAGGGAACACTTTAACTCTGAAGTAGAGAAATCCCACAAGCACTGGCTCAATCAGTTGATGAAAACATCATCAGTGGGAATTTATGTTGAAAATATGCATCCTTGATATGGTATGATAAGAGTGGAATTTTAGCTATTATGGCCTTTCTTCCAAACACTCCTAATTCCAATTAAGCCTTGATAAAAACATCAGATAAAGGTTATTTGAGAAATATTCTGGCCAGGCCTCTTCAAAACTATCAAAGTCATTTAAAACAAAGTCTGAGAAACGTCTACAGTCTAGAAATGCCTTAGATATGATGACTAAGTGTAATGCTACATCCTGGCTGGGATCTTGGAACAGTAAATATAGTATTTAAAAAGTAAGGAAATTTAAAATTATGGATTTAATAAAATTATATCAATATAGGTTCAGTAGTTTTAAGAAGTGCACCATATTAATATAAAACATTAATACATATTATTATTTTTCCCTGAATTATCTTTGCAACTTTTCTATATATTTAAACTAATCATAAAATAAAATGTAATTAAAATAATTCTGTTAGCTTTGAAAACTACTTTGGCTTTTATCCCCTCACTTTTTCATTGAGCAAATAGCTTCTCCATGTAATTCTAATTTTTAATATCAAATGACTTTTAACATTGTTAACTTACCTGAGAAATATATGCATTATACCAAGAAAAGAGGAAAGAGAAAGACAACATGCTAAGGAAGAAACATACTCTCCAGAAAAGGGAAACTGTGAACAAATATCAAAACAATGATTTTTCATAAATGAAATTTTCATTTTCATAAATGAAAAATCAGTTTAATAAACATAGATCACAAAGTAGAAATGCAAGAACTCAGAGAAGAGAGGTATAAGAGAGGTGGAAGAAAAAAATGAATTGATATACACCTGACTTTATAAGTTGGAAGAATACAAAATAAATGGAAGAAAACACTTTATTTCAAGAATTGCTGACATAAAAATAGAAACAAATGTTATTATTTTTATGGACCTTTGAATATAAAGATGAAAATATTTGCACCTCACTCTCTATGTAAAAAAAACAAAAACAAAAACTAAGTACTTATAAGTAGAATGATCATACATCAAAATTGTATGAGACTTTTCTAGTTTATGAATGATGACCAGAGTTAATATAGTGCCACTTTTCACTTTTAAAACTGTCCTAGTTTAGATAATAAATAAAATGTTCATCCAATTAATAAGATAAAATATCAGCTTGGTCTCTGGATCCTTTTGCAATGTCAGGACACCGTAAATACTTTGGAGAGTCTCATGGGAACCTTTGCAAAGCATAGGAATTGAAATTAATATTGTCATCTTTAGTAATCATGCAAATAAGCAGCCAAAATATAGTCTATATAGGGCAAACAGGTTGACATAACATTGTATAATGAATGACTATAGAGCCAAAATTTTCTCAAATAGAAAATGAATGCTAAATTGCTCCATCTATATCATTAAACTCAATGTTAATGGCAGTGAAATATCTATATGACAAATACTCTTTACTCTGACAAAATACTGTTGTTTTAAATTTTCTATTCTAATTGTATTGGATATGGTAATTTCTGTTTTGTAAATTACATAATACATTGCTAAGAAACAGGGAAATTGTCTTATTCATGTTCTTGCTTATCAGTATTTGGCATTTTTCCATAAAATGTTTATGCAAATTAACAGTGAACATATTACCTGTAGTTAAATTGAGATGAGAGAAAATATTTGACAATGTTAAAAGAAGATATCAAGCACACCAAAACCTGGAATGGTATGTTGCCTAGAAGATGCCATTACCTTTCCAATAATTGGGGCCAAACTAGCTTGAATAATAATTGTGATGTGTTTAATTTTTTTTAATCAGAGGTATGAAATTCACTTGAATTTGAATCCAAGCCACACAAACAATAATGTGAGTTTATGGTGAGTACTGACCTCACAGAGTTTTGACTCTTAAACTGCAAGTTATACACAATGCTATTGAATTATGTATTGAAAATGAACACCTTGTTACCATTAGCTATTATTATTATATAAGCCACATTCAATGAGTGTTTATTGTAGTCCTATGGCTTCAATCTTTTGAGCACAAAACCTCAGTCAACTAAACAAAGATACTTTTCACATATGGAGTTTTTTGTTGTTGTTGTTGTTGTTGTTTTTCTAGTGGGATGGTGTTCTAGTTTGCTAGCTGCCAGAATGCAATATACCAGAAACAGAATGGCCTTTAAAAAGGGAAATTTAATAAGTTGCTAGTTTACAGTTCTAAGGCCAAGAAAATGCCCCAATTAAAGCAAGTCTATAGAAATGTCCAATCAAAGGCATCTATCCAGAGAAAGATACCTTAGTTCAAGAAGGCCGATAAAGTTCAGGGTGTCTCTCTCAAGTGAGAAGGCACATGGAGAACACAGTCAGGGCTTCTCTCTTAGCTGGAAGAGCACATGGCAAACATGGCATCATCTGCTAACTTTCTCTCCTGACTTCCAGTTTCATGAAGTTCCCTGGGAGTTGTTTTCCTTCTTCATCTCCAAAGGTCACTGGCTCGTGGACTCTCTGCTTCGTGGTGCTGCAGCATTCTCTGCTCTCTCCAAATGTCCTTCATTCTCCAAAATGTTTCCTCTTTTATAGGTCTCCAGAAACTTCTCAAGACACACCCAAATGGGTGGAGACATGCCGTCATCTAATCCAGTTTAACAACCACTCTTGATTAAATCACCTCTCCAGGGAAATGATCTGATTACAGTTTCAAACATACAGTATTGCATAGGGATTATTCTACCTTTATGAAATGGGATTTTGATTAAAACAGGGCTTTTCTAGGGGACATACAGCTTTTCAAACCAGCAATCTTTTCAAACATACATCTTTCAAACCAGGGGTGGGGAAAGAGGCAAAGGAAATAAAATATTAAATAATTACATTATATTATTTCTTATGTGATAAATACTATGAAAAAATTAAAAGTTGAGCAAGATATACATGTAGCTTTATATACTATTTTTTGAAACTTCTGGGGCAGTAATTATTTCTAAATAAAAAGTTAAAAAATAATAAAATAATAAAAATGTAAAATGTAAGCCACACAGGTGAGATTTGAAAGACAGAGTTGGCAATGCTCCCACTTTTAAATAGAACAGTCAGTGTAAATCTCACTGAGTGAGTAAATATCATAAGTTGGAAATAAACAGAACAAGAGAGTATTGATCAGTGAACTAGGAAAACCATTTTTATTTTAAAAGTTTTATATTAATTGATGGTGAGCAGTAAGCAAACCAAACAAAACATCTGTGAACTGTATTCTGTTTATGTGTCATTGTGCTTGACATCTACTTTAAAAAGGAAATACCTCAGAACAACTACAATCTCAATTTACTGTAATAGCTTTTAAAACTCTTGTTTTGTCAATGTATGAATTGCTATATGTAAAAGACCACATTAGACTACTTTTTTTTTTTTTTTTTTTTACTACAAAGACTGCTCTTGGTCCAATCTAAGTATTTCCTTGCAGGATATTTGGAGTCAATTTGAATGTGGCAGAAATATGTTAATTCATCTCTAAAAGGCTATTACCTAGACTTTTAACTAGTTTCTTTGCCTCCAGACTCTCTTTCCATCTCTCTTACCAGATTAACCTTTTTATACTGAATATACAATAGCTTTACCCACTTTCAGAAACCTTCAGGGTCTGCTTACTGAATCAACTTCAAACACCTAAATCTCTACCCATCCTTCCTATGTTACATTTTGCTACACTTACAGCTACACGTATAAATGATATGCCATTTCTTTTACATGATTTAGACTTTTGAATCATGCATCTTTTCCTTACCTGTGTTATTTTGACTGGGACATTGGTCCAACTCCAAATCTTATTGCTGAAATAATAAGCTATCTCTGTATTGTACAGTGCTACTTACTCAATGTAATCTTTTATATCGAACTTCTTTTAAAACAATATCCTGGGAGGTTGAAGGGAGTTCAGTGGTAGAATTCTTGCCTGCCACGCTGGAGAACAGGGTTGGATTTCCTGGTTCATGAACTTCTCCTGCAAAACAAACAAACAAACAAAAAAATTCAACAAGTGGTGCTGCAATAATGGGATACACACATGGAAAAATAATGAAATGTGACCCTGCCATAGAGCATATATATATATATATAAAAGAATCCTTTGGTTTGTACTGTAATTCTTTTTACAGGTTTGTATTCCTTGTGAGGTAAAAACTTCTTTTGAATGCAAAAATGCACAGTTTTAATTTCTTTACTAATCAGAATCAAGCTGAAATAGAAAAGGTGCAAGGGAAAAAATATGTAAGACCATAATGAGAGACCCATTCTTATGGCTGTTACATTCTGATGTGAATTAAACCATGGGAAATTAACAGATTTATGGATACCTTACATTAATATTGAGAATCATTCATGATAATGCTCTTATTTATGTTGTTAATAAAGGAAAGGAAAAATAGGGTACATATGACTGTGTGAATGATTACTGTCAGTTACATTTGTAATAATTTTATATAGCTTGAAGGAATTTTGTAGCTCAATATATTTATTTAAAAGAGAGATAGAGAACTGAGATATGGGTTGTCTAATATCAAACCATCAAAAAATGTGAAAACTATAACCTTTGGTTACAAAGCTATTTTTCATGGGGATTTTTCTTTCCAAAACAATATTTCTCCCTATATTCCATATTTAATATCCAATTTTATATAAGTAAAACTAAGTCTCATGAAGATAAGATAACATTTTAGAGTATAAAAATTATGTGAATCAGATCATAAAAATTAAGTTTTTATTCCCTTAAGTATCATTATTGCGTGTTAGAAATATACCTATGAAATAATTGATACTAGATGTTTAAAATTACAACATGGCACTTTCAGTTTCATAGCAATTTTCATTCTTTATACCCCTCTTTGTTAAAGCGTTAGATGTAAATGATTTATCAAAAATAATTATAGTAGCAGTAGTACCAATTAAAGTAAGGAAAGTTAAATGTGATTTGTCCAGAACTCTTGAAGAAAGCATCACTATCATGGGTGCTTCATGGGATTTGGCAAAACCAAGCTATACAGAACGTTTGTTGATCAATAGTTCCATGGTCAAATCCCTCCAATATTTCCAACATATTTAAAATTATCTGAAACATGAATCTGTGACCAGATTACTGCATGAGAAATTTCTAATTTTATTTTCTGCTAAAATTTTAAAATATGTTATTAAATTACCATCGACTTTTATCTAAATATACTTTTATTATTTTGTAGATAATTTTATACATAATAAAACATAATGATAGCATATTTCATTTTTTAAAGCTTAAATTCCTTTGTCCAAGTACACATTCATCTGTTCAACTAACATGCTGTTAATGTGGGCATCCCTAAAATCCCCAAAGAATTTTACAAAATCATGAGACTTTGGAGGAACAATAGAGTAGTAGCAATTACTAATTTGTTATACCAATTGTGATATTGAGGTTGTTACCAAAGAATGAACAAATACATACTTTAGTTTATTTGGGATCCTGATAGTGAAGGTGAAGGAGTGCTTTAGTTTGCCAGAAATGTTATAACATATTACCACAGACTACTTGGTCCAAACAACAGGAATTTACAGTATGATAATTTTGGAGGGTAGAAGTCCAAAATAAGGTGTCAATAGAACCATGATTTATCTGAAGTTTCTAGCATTCTGATAGTAGCTTACTGGCAATCCATAACTCCATCTCTGTGTCTGTCACATGACCATCTCCTGTCTGTCTCTTACTATGACCAAATTTCTCTGCTTATAGGGACCCTAATTATACTGAATTAAGGCCCACTCTAATTCAATTTAGCCTTACCTTAATTTATGACATCCTCAAAGATCCCATTTACCAATGCGTTCACATCCACTGGACTGGAGGCTTGGACTTGAACATGACATTGTGGTGAGCAAAATTCAATCCATAACAAGTAGAAACTATAAACAGAGTTTGGCCATGCTTTCTATTGGCCAGAGTCTCTGCATGATGGAATTAATATTCAAGTAGAGAAAAGAAAAAGGAAAAATTTAAAAAAAGAAAGGTTTAATATTTAAGTTGGTAATGAAGGTCAAATTGGAAAAAAAAAAAAAAAACAGTAAGAGGAAGTGGGAGACAGGATTTTTATTTCCAAGAATGGTAAAATACTCAATATGTATTAAGTATTCTGCTGAAATGTTTAAGTATTTTGGATAATTTTAACCAATTCAAGAAGAAATGGAAAACTTGAAGTACCCTATAATCATAAAAGAATTAAATTAGGTATAAAAAAATCTTACCATAAAGAAAATCCTCATCCCAGATGGCTTCATCAAAATATTCAATTGGAAAGAACCAGAATGTAATCTCTCATCCTACTTGTGATCAATGTCAACTCCAGGAATGCACAATGTCATACCAAATATACATAAAGAATGGCCTTAAAGAGGGTATGTACCGATTATTCTTAGGAATGTATCTGCGAGGCATATTGCACTTGGTAGGTCAGGATTCTTTACTTTGTTTATATATAATTGAAGAAATAGAGCTAATCTAACCCAATAAGGATGTGACTTGACTAGTGAGGTATGAAAGTGGAAGGGACACAAAAAATGAACATTTTCTCTCAGTTGATATCATTCAATAACACCCAACATTGATTATCAATAACAAGTACATTCTCATGCAGTGTAATTAAAGCCTACAAAATCTATTCCTGGGAGTCATAAAAGCTTCATTATATTCTTTCTAAAAGCTAATCAAATTTGTGGCTGAGTATAGGCTATGATGTCTCATGTGTTAGAATGCCAATCTGAGTGTAAGCAGTAACTTGATGATAGCACATTTACTAAACGTTTAAGAAAAAACAAAATAATCTTAATTTTCCATGAATTCTTACAGTGTATAAGAGGAAATGCTCCCCAAATTAATGTATGAGGTCATAATAAAACCTAAAAGGTACTATGATAATGCAGAAATTGAGGACAATTCCACTCATAAACATAAACAGAAATATTATTAATAAAATATTAGGAAATATAATTAAACAATAGAAATTTATCTCTCATGAAGATAGTACACCATGAACAAATTAGGTTTTTCACAGGAATGAAAAAACTTTCTTGTATTACAAGAAAAAAATATTTCATCATTTCAGTGGACATAGAAATAACTTATAAGATTAATATATTCTACTTATTCCATTAATGGTAGTCTAGTCGATTTGGACCAATTCTGCTGAAGTTAACTGTAAATGGAGGATCAAATCCAAATCCATTTTTAAAAACATCAAAGTGAGGAATAATCAAGGAAAGGTGAGAAAGGAAGATCAAGGTAAGAACAACATATTTTAGCAAGTTAGAGATCCATGTTTTAATTTCTTGAATGAAAATGTTTACAAAATACTAGAGACATCTTAGTTCATGATGAAACATGAAAAGCTTTACTTGACATTTAGAAAAAAAGAAAATGATGTGGTCCATCTCCACTTGTATTCAACATGAATCAAGATGACCATATTTATTTCATAGTCTGAAAAAAAAGAAGATATGAAATTGAAAGAAAAAAGATGATGAAATTGAAAGAAAAAAAGGCAGTTATTATTTCTGACACCAGCTTTGCTTCTTAATTCTCCAATCTTAGCATTGTGTTTTGCTCAAACCACACATGTTCTTGATAAATTTCTTTTTAAAATAGCTAACTGTCCCAGCTAGTATAGTGATATCTAGAAATAGGGCTGATGCCTATGGCCTTAAAATCTAGAATTTGACTCTTCCAATGGACTAAAATAATATGTAACTTCTATTGGCATGGTTTTCTTCTATGAGATTTTGTTGCATATCACTTTCATAAATTGTTACACTGTGACAAGGTGCCTGCAATTCCCATACAATAATAAAAGGAAAAAAGTCTTTAAATAAAGAAAATCCAAACCTAAAATTTCCAGTAAATCTTTTACATTTTGCTCTTGAAATTTCTGACATAGTTAGAGGACAAAAGAATTAGCAAGCAAGCAGAAATCTTATTTATGTTGAGAAAAAATTATTTTTATAAGAACTTCATGTCTATAGGATAAAGTGCAACTAAAACCTTCATAAACAAAGCACACTGAAATAGAGAACATTATTGCACTAGTGAAATATTCCTTATTAGAACAGAGTCAGCGTTCTGTGAATAAGGTTGCATTATTAAAGAAAAATAAGTATCCTTCTATTGAGGCAGTCCACACTGTCTGTAATAATGGCTGTTTGACCACAATGCATAATGCAAAACCAACAGGTTGGCTCTACTGAAAACAGAACCCTCTTGGTATTCTTCAGTCTCATTAAAAATAAAAATTAGACTTCTAATACTATTGGAATGGTGAAAAAGACCCAGATTGAGTCCTAACTCTCATGCATACTTATCATGAGATATCACACAATTTATATAATACTTGAGTCTCACTTCTTGTCTCTAAAATTTGGGAGTAACTGTTCTTCAATCATACTTGTGTAAAAGGGAAGTATTTTACAAATTACAATATTGCATTAATATAAATATCATATTGAATAAAATAATTTTTAAGGTAGCTAAAAGTAAATAAATATAACTCTAATATTAGCCACTTATAAAATGGTACATTATAAATGTTAAGGTTCATCAGTTGCTGGTTTAAGGACATTTTTAATGTGTGAGCTGTTTTTCACAATCTGGAACTGCAGGTTTTACTGTAAAATATACATGATAGTATAGATTCAAATTTATAACTTTGTTTTGAATTCATTTTATTTCTTACAATAATATAACAGTAGTCATATCATGGTTATTGACATAAATTGTTGTATTTTCATACCCTTATGCAGAATGATTTTTGGAACGAAGGACGGGATTCGTGAATAATTACTATTAGAGTGATACATAAAGGGAGGCAGGGAGAGAAATGTGCACATGTGCTAAATATTACAAATTTATTATATTATATAATATAATGTTTTATAATATATAATTAATATTATATGTATACAATTAACTTGTATATAAATTGTCATAATCAGACAAATGCATTTGCTGAGCAATATATGAACCATTCCAGTGTTACTTCAAACTTGTTATTAAAAAATAATAATTTACTTAGAACTTAGACAAGGAGCAAAAGAAATCCTTACCATTATTTCAGTTCTGGTCATTATGGTCATTTAGATCCTAAGAGGTCATTCTTCTTCAAAATACTTAGCATGCTGAATAAAATTCAACAAATACTCGATTAATTACATGGCTAGCCAATCTTTACAAAGAAATACATACTTAAAGCCAAATACAATGAGAGAACCAATGGAAGCTCATATGTATAGCTGAATTTGGCATAACAGGGGCTTGAAAATTATTGAATTTTACAAAACCCAATCAAGAAAAAAAAACTGTTACTATAGGTTAAGGCAATAAAATTAGACAGAGCATGAAGATGAAATTTTTTTTGTAACACACAATAAAAGAATAGTTATAAAATTCCATTCATTAATGAGAGAAATAAAGAAAATTTGTCTTTATCTTAGCTCAAGGTTGGAAAATTTCTCCCATGAAAATGTGTAGCAATAGTGAACTTTTTACACACTTGGATTCACACTGCTTATGCAGTCTGGGCGATCACAAGTCACTACTTAAGTTAAAGAGATGTCAGGTTACAGGGATCATCACAGGAGCAACCAGAAGCAAGCTATAAATTAAGGTTACCCAAATGTAAGTTCAAAATCCTGAGTAGTAAATATGAGACATAAGCCATTATGGATAAGTAATTTCATAAAGAAAATTAGACACCTCCAAAACATATTTATTATTTGATGAATATAAAATAACTAGAGTTAAATAGTTATTAAAATGAAATACATTGAAAATATTAGAAAAGAATATTATTCTATAAAATATTGCAATGAAAATTTTAAGTGAGGCAAATGCTAGGATAGTGATAGATTATAAATGAAATAGATAGAGATGAGAGATGAGAGAGAGAAATTAAAATCTCAAAGAATAGTTTCAACTACAGAATGGCCGAGAAAAAATTAGCACAGGAGAAAATATTAATAAAGTGATTAGCTACTGAAATTAAGTAATTGCTTTTATGGAAGATCTCAGCATATTACCAAAAATGTAGCACAAAATAGTGAGGGAAAGAGATTGGAAAAAAGTGACAATTTAAGAAACATAGAAAACAATATGAAAAGCTTAAACATGTGCCAAATTGTCAATCTGAAAAAAAAAATGGAGGTGAAACAAGAGAATGAAAGAGAAAGACATAGATATTCATTTTAAAGAATCACATGAACTCTTAAATAAGTCTGCTCCTAGAAATGTTGTAATGAAACTTTGGAAGATTGAAAAGAACAGAAGCTCTTATAAATAGCTGAGAGAAAAAAAGAGACTACTTATAATATAAGAAAAATAAAAACAATATATGAAATTGATACTTTCTTGCTTAGAGATATCTATTTAATCTTCTTCCCTCCTACTCTCTTCTCCTCTTTCCCATCCTCTATCATCCTTCTATCCATCTAAGAAACATCTATAAATGTTTGGAGTCCTTTATGGTTTGCATTAATCAAATAAGCTACTTAATTTTATTTCCCATTTTTCCAATGTGTAAACTTATATGCGAAGTATTCAAGTACTATGCCCTGAATATATTAATTATTGGACCAACTGAGCTTTGCATCCAAGCAATGTAATATGAAAGCCCAGGCTTGTATTACAAGATTATATTGCTGCACTAGTCCAGTTTATCAGCCATCATTTTTCTATAAAAAGAGGGGAGTTTAATTGTCTTGGTGCATTATGTGGAACAGTACAGTAAGATTATGAACATAATGAACAGTCACTGACTAGACTGATTTTTAGGAATGCCAAGAAACATACTGATTTAATGATTCACTTATTCTTGTATAACTATAGATTTGGAAAATGAAAACAACTAGATGGGATCTTATAGAAAGACACAAAGAATCCATTTGCATCACATATACTAGTGATATTGCATTGCTCATGACTGAATTTATTTTTATTTTATTTTTTGCATGGGCAGGCACTGGGAATCAAACCTGGGTCTCCAGCATGGCAGGTGAGAATTCTGTCCCCGAGCCCTGAATTCATTTTTATTTGTAATATGTTTAAAATTCTTAACAAAATATTCTCCCTCATCTGGTAACAGAGATGTTTCTCATTTTCTTTTATATATATCCTACACATTTCAATTTCTACAAGCTTTGTACTATACAGGAAAATTACTTCATGTTATCCCAAGAATTACTTGTAATCACAAGCATGTCCTTAATACCATTAAAACAAACAAAAAAAAGCACATAAGGAAATAATTTATGAAAAGGAAGAAAAACATAAAGTGAAAGTATTTTATATATAATTCTGGAGTGAAAAAGTGTATCTTAAGTCAACCAACATTAGAAAACTTGACAGAGTATTGATTGATTTGGCTAAAATATAAAACTTCTAATAATCTTAATATGTGTATTCCAAAAGAGAATATAAAAATAATTAAAAGAAAATGGAAATATCACTTGAAAACTGATATGCTAAGATAGGATTAATAGTCATACAATTAATTTAAAGAATTTAAATATCCAAGAAAATTAGACAAAAATAAACAAGAATTAAATATTATTTTAAAATATACCAAATTTCAAATATTTAACAGATTCAAACAATGGGGTAGTGACCAAAAAGTTACGTTTAATTAGAGCAGAAATATTGTGAAATCATTACATGATGGTGTTGTGTGTTAATTCATTGACAGCGAAATCTTTCAATGGTAGTCTTTGTCACAGATATAAAACAAATTTTGAAAGAGTGTATATATTATGGTGCATTTTTTTAACTGTATATCTGCCTTTGTATCTGCATAGTAAAGTATGTATCTTATCTGCTCTTAAAAAATCACAAAGATACATCCCTAACTATTAATAGTTATATCATGGATGTGTGGACCATACTGTATTAGGTGAGAGAAGAGTGGCAGGAGGGTTTTGTTTGTGTGCTGAGAAAATATAAAGGGCCTTTGATTTGGAAAATAATTCCACAAACTTACAATTGAATAATAAAGCACTATTGAATAATAAAACTCACTATTGTATTCTTGACCATATGCTAATTTATTTTCGTTCTTGTTTTTCTTACAAGTTCATGTAGCAGTCTTATGGATTAAGTAAAAGATCATATGAGGAATTGAAGGCAAAAAGATGCTCTATGACTTGTTGAACAATAGTAAGTTTAGCGGAACTGTGGTTCAAAGACAGTTCTTTGTTGTAATTTATTTCTTGAAAGTTTAAGATATTAGGCTTAGCAAAGCAGAAATAAAATAGATTTGTAGGATAAGCACTAAAAATATTAACGTGAAAAATTCATAAAGTGAGGTAGAGGCACTTTATTATTTTAGTACAGTGATGTTAACTTAGAAAGGAAACAAACATGGAGGAATAAAATAAAATCAGAAAAGCCAAAATTGGCTAGAGAATTATAACTACTAATTTGTGTAACTATTGCTTATTCAACTATATTTGTGCTGTTAGTTTTCCTTTATTCCATATGTGTATTGGCAGATGAAGTAATTAAGATTTAGCAAAGAATTTAACAATTTTTATAGTAACTACTCAACAATGTAATTGGAAAGTTCTTGATTAATTACACAACTTATGGAAATAAAACATCCATCTGTGCCATTGCATTTGTAGTTTCTGTAGTACATTGCACACTTTCCAATAATAACCTCAAAGGGTCAGATAAGTCAGGCAGTAAAATGTAATGCAATTTTTAAAATGACATATATAGAGTATATATATATGGAAATGACCATATATAGCATATAATGTACTTAAACTTCTGAAAATATAAATTAATAATTACACTAGTAAAACAAGTAATGTAGAAAATCAAATTGTGAAAATTACTGCATTCACATTATAATAGCTTATTTCATCAGTACTCTTATTCCATCAATACTCTTATTACCGAAATAAGTGCATTGAATATTCTCTGGGTTTTTTTTAATCTAAATAAAGAATATTTAAATTACTTGGTGTTTGCTTACATTGAAAAGTAGTTTACAGGAAAAAATTATGTCAAGTCCCCGCAGGGAAATTTGTTGAAATAGAAATGTTTCGTTTTACTTAATACAGAGTTCATGACAATTTATGTGTATATCAAATTCCTGAAAAAGATGTTCATGATACTAGGGTATGTACAGTGTAAATGAATCAGAATTATTTTTGAAAATGGAGAAATATTTTATCACAATATTACTCCTGCAACATTATCTCTTTGATGAATTCATATTGCATCATTTCAGGTTTCTCATTGTCCTAGGCATAGGAGCTTTCTTCTTTGAATAGTTATAGTATTATGAACCACAGTTACCAGGACTTAACACATACCATAAAGAATTCTATATTCGTTAATGGACCAGTAGATGTTTATGGTTTAACATCTTATTTTCACACTATGTCTGACATTGGGTTCCTGGGTTCTTGGCCATTGCAATGAGAAATAATTCAAGGACACAGCACAGATAGAGCAAGTAGGCAGAAAGTTCTTTAAGTACACATGCAGAAGGGCATGCAGACACTCAAGAAAAGAGGTGGGAGGTGAGAGACCCCAACACTGTGGAGCCATCTTCTTTTATAGATTTTTGTTGTTTTTGTAGATTTTATTAATATTTTAATACTGTCCCCCTTTTCTTCCTTTGATTATGCTAGGTTGTGAATGACTCACTTACGTGAGATTGGCTGGTCCATCCTATTTCCTCCTTTTATAATTTTGATCATAGTAACTCATTTAGGCAGGGTCATTTGGCCCCAGGGGGTGTTTATCTTTCTCCTTGTTGCCTGACCACCTCTTGGAATTTTCCCTTTGCTCATCAACCAGCCACTGCCCTTATCTAACCCTGCATCAACTTCCCCCTCAGAAAGTTCTACCTCTCCTTAATCTTAAGGGAATTTGAGCTGATTTTCCATCTTCTGTGATTGGTTCAAGCTATCAGTGTATCACAGGCCCTACTTATGGTAGCATAGAGGTCTCTGGCTATAGTATTGAGCGTAACTGGTTGAGTTTGGGGAGCAGGAGTATAGCTTTTGGCAAGGAGCAATCTGTCATGAAAAGCTACTAATCTGAAAAAAATCTGGATGAGAAAGTTAAGTATACATCATCTGAATAGAAGCAGGAACAAGTTGGAGCTCAAGGTACTCTTTAGAGTTTTCAGGAATATTTTTGATTGGGACTTGGCATAGAATGGCAGCTTGCAATATCCAACTGAAATTTACAGAGGGATAGTTCTAAAATGACTTCATGACTATTTGAAATTTCTTAAATTATTCCCATTTTTTTGGGGGGGTGCACAGTCCAGGAATCGAACCCGGGTCTCCCACATGAAAGGCGGGCATTCTAACCACTAAACTTCCTGTGCATCCTATTCCCATTTTTTGTCAACTAATACTAATGCAAGGGCCTGGCTCATCCTTAGGAGTCATGTCTCACATTTTTAGGGAGATTTACACTCCTGGAAGGTATGTCCCATGTAGGGGGAAAGTCCCTGATTTCACCTGTAATGTATGGTTTAGAGAGAGACACTCTATCTGAGCAACAAAAGAGGTTCTCTGGGGGTGACATTTAGGTATTAATTATAAGTAGGCTTAGCTTTGTTATACAGAAATAAGTTTACAATCTAAGCCTTAGTTTTTTTATAAACATTTTAAAATGAAGTTACTTTAAAAAAAAATTGAAACTTGTTTTATATTGACGCCATCAACTACAAACCATAGCAGTTTTGTTTTGTTTCACTTCTATACATTTATTAGGATTATGTTAATTAACGTGTGTGATGGTTAGATTATGGTGGCAACTTGGCCAAGTAATGATGCCCAGTTGTCTGGTGAGGCAAACACTGGCTTGACTATTACTGCAAGGATATTTTGTGGGTGGTTGATAAACCAAAAACTCTGGAACATTAAATCATTAGTCAGCTGATTACATTTGTGGCTGATTACATCTGCCATCAACTAAAGCATGTCTTCTACCAATGAGATAATCAAATTAGTTGAATGCTTTTAAGGAAGAAGAGAGACTTTCTCACTGCTTCTTCAGCCAGCAGGTCTCTCCTGTGGACTTTTCCACACCCTTCATTGGAGCTGCCAGCTTCACAGTCTGTCCTATGGATTTTGGACTCTTCCATTCCCAGGATTGCATAATACACCTTCATATATCTCATATATACAGCTATCTCTTCTTGGTTCTATTTCTCTAGAGAACCCTGACTAATACAACAGGTATATACTTGTCTTCCTTCTCTTTTAAAAAGATGAAGTTCTGACTTATAGCTGACATGTAGTTTTAGAATAGCAATAGAGTAAAGTATTGTAAACTGACAAGTAAATTTGGTTGTCTGACATCATGCAGATCAGTTTTAGACTATAACATGGACAGTGAGAACCTTGTTAAATCTTTATGAATGTTATACAATCTCTAAATATACAAATTTTGCTTATGCAAATTTAGTTTAAAAGAAGGATAGAAAGCCTTGTTCAATTATTGTAATTTTTAAACACTTGTTATCTACTATGTTAAATTTTTTAACATCTCGTTTTTATAAGGAGAGAGAACAAATCTTTGGTAACAGTTTTCTTTTTAATAGTGAGAAGATTTGTCTTTTGAAATAAAGGCTATTAAGGTGAAGATAAACATCAACCAAGACATTACTCTGATATAATATAAAATCGTTTTCTTCCAGATGTAGTACTAAGATGGTTAAGAAAAAAATTATAACCTTTAATTAAGAGCAGGACAGCAATTTACATTATTTTACTAAAGATAAAACATATTCATCCAGGCTTTGTCTTACAAATTAAAATGAGCTATTTTATATTAGGGCAAACCATACCCCATTAAATATGCTTACCAAATTTTAGTCAGCATTGACTACAATATATAAAATTTACTTTCACAAACCTTCTACAACTTTCCATATCTATTCAGTGTTTGTAGTCAGCAATGGCAACAAACAAAATTTACTTTCCCAAATCTTCTACAACTTTCTACATCAATCTAGTGTTTGTAATCATGAATGGCTACAAACAAAATTTACTTTCATCACAAAATTTACATATTGCAGGACTATGCTTTGAAGCATTTGGAGGTTAGAAAGTTCTTCTGCTAAGACATTCTGTAAGATATGGGGACATCTTAGAGAATTTTGGAGCAGCACTGCTTAAGTGAACTGGGTGAGCATCCTATTGTTAGGTCCCTGCTATTTAAAAGCAAAGTCAGGGTAAAGAGGGCTACAAAAAATGTATCTTTAAGTTGTAAAACTGAGAAGATGAAGGCAGATAGGGGCTAGCTACTTAGTGGGATCACCCTGGGATTCCTTTATCCCACATGTATAGCTTTACTTGCTCAAGGATCTCTTTTGAGATGCCAAGAGTCCTTAATAAAATAGGACCTTTTTGGCAAACAAGGGAATAAACACTAGCTGGGTTTACTAGTCATAAGGTGGCTTCCAGAGAGTGAAGAAGATCCTTCCCTAGAAGGGGGGGGGCATTCAAGGACAATGAGAAATTGATGGAACAACACACTGTCTCCAAGCTTACAAAGAGAGGGGTGGTAAGGTTCCTACTTTTGGCTTTAAAACTCTCACACTAGGCAAGTCCCAGTGCTAGTTCAAGACAGAAAAAATGGCTCCAATGTCAATTAAGAAATAAAAAACTTTACCTGCCATGTTGTGCAGGTTTGAAACTGCTGTGTACCCCAGAAAAGCTGTGTTCCTTAATCCTTATTCAGTTTTGTTGGATGGG